>JAJJMC010019642.1:19820337-19889495 GCA_023531435.1 Papaver californicum
ACATGTAGAAATCGCGAGATCTTGTAGAGCGATTCTGTGGATCAATTATGAGTGAAGACAACATCAACAAGTGGACCTTGATTTAAGAGTTTAACTACTAAGATCAGCCTAAATTCACAAAGTGTAAATCGTTCGATTGGGTTACACCTTAACTGATCTACTACTTGGTTGTTCAGAAGAATAAAATCTGGTAGTGGAGAGTTTTTGTATTCAGTGATAAAAGAAGTTTTGGGGATAACACTGATCTAGCTGCTATTCTGTTGTTGGTGATGAATGCTTCTAACAAAAGATAGATAATCATACTAATTAAGTCAACGTTTGATAACGGAGAATAAGTCCCTAATTATCTCTGTATTATAATTTTATTATTATTTTTAGTTAAGTAAACCAACCCCCCCTTAGTATTGTTCTTATTATAGTTTTGTTAATCTAGATAACCTATGAATTACACAACTCTCTGTGGGAACAATCCTGACTACCTGCTATATTATTAGTTAATTAGTGAGAAATATCTTGAGTAATTTGTTGCACTTACGACATGCATCAATGCTCCACCAACGATGGCCGGGTAGTTGTCGGAATTTTGTGCCATCTAAAACTTTTAGTGCTTCACTATTGTTGCAAGACGTTTATACCAACATCAAGGTTGGTTAAGGTCTTTAGCCACGTAGTCTTTAGCAGCGAGGCATTTTCATCGCTATGTAATTGCTAGAGGTCTCTAGCCTAAAATATGACCTGGAACAACTCTATTAGTGTAGTTGGTAAAACTCAATTTTCTTGTAGTGACAGTAAATTATAACAAGTTACCATTTAGTACAATGTCATAATCAACAAAGTCTATGAATAAACGATTCTTAATAAATCTATACACTTTAAGTTGTCGAAGAAACTATGTATATCATACCTTTTGATACTTTGATCACTTGTATATAGTGAACAAATTTCCAATACTCAAGTCATTATAACAAAGATAACTTTGTATGTTATGTTTCAATGAATAAAGACTTGAAAATGAACAATATATATAAATGGGATAAGTTAAGTCTTGTAGTTACTAACCTTGAATTGAAGGATGATGTCTTCGTTTCGTCTTCAATACGTCTTTAGGTCTTCAAAAGTAAGTATAAAAAATCTCAACATTCTATGTTCCTAGTATAACCTAACAAGTTGACTTTAGTAATCTACTAAAGCAACTTTGAGTTTTGGAATTAAACTTGACAACTAAACTTGACATACAAACTCTTTGTGGTTTCAATCGAGTAGTGCTCTAACAATATCCCCATTTGTCAATTTTAGTTAAAATCTCTTTACATATGGAGAATACAAGAATTAATACAAAAATTACATAACCATCTCCTAATTTTATCTTCATATGTTTGAACCGAGTTTCAACATCATCTTCTTGATATGGAAATATTCAAAATAAATGACGTTTTTGAAACATTTGAATAGCAACAACTCTACTCCCCCTAAAGGTGAGCTAGGCATATATTTAGTTGGACCAGAATTGTTATTCAATTTGTAGTATGTGAATACTATATAACATGATATGTTCCTCCCCATTAACCAATAGTTTTTTTTCCCCGTTATATATACACTTTTTATAGCACATACGTTCTTTCCCAAGTGACTGAAATCACTCTACAGTACTCCATATATTTCTTCCATTTTTTGTCACGAAAAATGAAAAAGATTTAAAGACAACAAGTATTTCAAAAGAACTTCACAAGTTCATAAGAACTCGATTCAACCTATAATAAGAGTCTAAGCCAATTAGACGTCTAACATACCATCTTCGACAAGTTAGCTAAGGTCATAATTAACTTAGCTTCTTATCAAGAAAAACAATTACACGAATACGTTTTTCCAATATTTGATAAGCCAAACTAAGATCAGAATTAAATTATTTACTTATCAGGAAATTTATTAACCAGCGTAATACTTCCATAGTTTCGACAAGCCTAACTAATATATATATATATTTAGTTACTTATTATGAAAACAATTATCAAAAAATGTTTCCTACGAATTCCACAAACAGAGTCCCCACAAAGATATATCATTAAGCACAAGTTCAATAATAAAACTTCCCCCTGCATTTGTTATTCTTGTATGCAGCGAACAACAAAAAGATAACCTTTACCAGACAAAAGGTTAAAAACATGATCTTAGTCATCAACTGCCACAAGATAGACTAAGACCGACCACAAACTCACATGAGTACGGAACAATCAAATTATAGAACAAAATAGATTATTAGTATTATGAATCACATATGAGTTAAATCATCACAACTTTCTTATGATTTTGATATATCAATCTATAAGATCATCTTCGAAAATCAAGATATCAATCAAAAGTCACAAACCATATAAAAATAAGTCACTTAGATTTTAGCAATCCAAAAATTTATCTTATAACTGAAAGCAACACAAGAATAGATTTTCAATAAGAACAAGAGTTGCAATCACAAATTATCAAATAACGACGCAAGTAATTTATAAAAGTATACACTTATCAATAATTTATTGATAATTTTGAGTAGATTTTACACAAATATTGAAATTAATCAATTTATTCTTTCCTCTGGAGCATGATTGATACTTCAATCATACCTTTATGATGAGCTAGAGTTTTCTTGATATCTTCATTAACATATCAAGATATTTTATATCACTGTGAAGGGTACATAATCGAACTTTGAATGCCATAAATTGTTCAATCACTCTCGGAGTTTCACAAGCAGCACACCAACAATCTTAGGAACAAGAGAAAGACATGTTGTTATTACAGGATTTTTTTGGGGTTCGACATCATATATTTAATAACAACTTTCTTCCAAAGATAACCGAAACCTATTCTTCACAAGATATGAACAAAATTATCAAAAGAAACTGCCTTGCATTTACAGTTATTTAAAATTAGTTTGAAACCCTGTGAGAGCTTCTTCGTAATATTTTACCATGGATTCTTGACGACTTATGTTTCTGGCGCAAACGAACCATTCTTTGCTTCCCATAGTAATTTTTTATTGAAAATTACTCCTCACTCAGCTTCCCAAACAAATTCAATGAGAATGACTCTTTTTCCTACAAGTTCTACTACTCCTTCTAATAGGTTAGTAGCTCTAGTCTTTGAGATAAATGGATCAATCAAATAACCACAGTAATTAGAACATATCAATTCTTCCGTTCTTAGGGTTGGAAGAGTCAAAAAGTTTCTTAACTTTGTCGAGACAAGAATCACTTACATATTCATCATATGTAACACCTTGATTAACATAGAGAACTAGATGACTCTTACTTATATATCAACATATGAGAAAGCTTTTGAGTATTGATCAAGATGGACAATCGATTTTTCAAATGTTCCTCATATTCGTCTTATGAACTAGATATATCAAAAACTTCTTTAGAAGATTTTTTCATTTGAGAAAGAAACAACTCTCGGCCACGTACCAAAACACTTAGAATTTTTATGAACAGTAAACCTCCTTTTTAATGTGAGAATAATCAAGTTAGATGATTGTTTATATATAAAGAGAAAACTCAAAACACTTTTTAGGTAATTCATTAGATTTAGAACCCGCTTCAAATTGGAAACACAAATATATTAAGAAATATATTCAAATCGGAATAATAAAATATATTGATGCTAATATACATGTGAATTGTCCTAAATACAACATCTCTCAGATCCTATACTACGATCCACTGAAAGATATCATAGCTAACCTAAACAACTCCACATACCCAGGATTCATGAGATACAGAATCAACATTGTTTTATCAATGCTTCCTGACATTGTCGATTCTGCAATAAGACTCACTTTGATTGATGATGCAGGTTATTGTCGAGAAGCTATGGGGAAATCTTCAGGTTGGAGCACAAGAAAACCTATAGAAAAAAAGGTGATGATGTAGCTTACCAATGGGCAACAAAGTTAAGTGATTTTTTAGGGTAAAAGCAAATGTATTGTAAAATTATACTTTCAGGTAGGTTCGAGAGATTAAGCTCGAACAGGACGAGCCTAAACCAAGAAATGACCGTTCACGTCCTGCTTCGATCACAATGGTGGAGAGTATTGGATAGGTCTTAGGGGAGGGATACGAATAAGGTTGAGAAATCTCAGTGTGATGATTAATTATAGTGTATAAAAAAAAGAATGGATTATCTCTGGGATAAATCTCTAATCATGTATATCTTAGCCTTAGTTTCGAATAGATGAAACCACCTATTTATAGTTTAAAGGAGACACACTGATTTCTCGTAAGTGGTGGAAGTTACAAAAGAAGTGGAGGAGTAACGATTGTGGAGGTCGTAGTGGAGTCATGACAGAAAAGCAAGGAAGACTTGTATGACCATTACTCCTTATTATCTCAGTTGTCTTGTAATTGTCCTACTACTTGTTACCTTCTTGTTCGTGGGTGTGTTTCCACAACGCACGATTGTCGTAAACCGCCAGACAAATACCCCAATGAGAATCCTCAAATGTGTTGTATTTGATATCTCATAAAATAATAGTGGAGTCGTGAGCCACTACTATTTTGGTTAAGTCAAGTCAAGTCAAGACTTGCTAAGTCAGTAAGGCAAGTCGCGTGTGGATTAGTAATCAGACTGATCAGTGACGAGTCTGGTAAGTTTATCAGTCGTATACTAACTTTGAAACTGCATGGCATAATTTTAATGGCCAAGTTAGAAGTGACTTGGCATAAATCTGGAAGATGTTCGAGGCCAGTATTGTAAAGAGCTTCTTAAGAAAGAAGGCTAATTAATTATCTATATAAGGTTGGCATTAGGCCAATGTTGAAAAGAATGGCACATCTCTAGGGGAAGCAACTAGCAAAGTTAGAACTAGCTTCTCAGTGCAAATGGTAATCTGCTAGCATTTTGAGAGCAAGGCTAACGTGCTAGCTTCTATCTTATCTTTCCAGCCACGAAGGCTAAAACGTTACTAAGGAGGCTTGTGCTTTTAGTGTAAAGGCTAGGATGTTGCTAAGCCAATGTAGTTAGTGCCAAGAACACTTGTTGGCCAAAACGCTGCACCAAGGACACCTGCGCCAAGGAAGCTGTAGCCGAGATGCTTATGGCCAAATACGCTTGCTCAAGGATGTTCGTGCTCAAGGAATTTTTCTAGGCCAAGAACGTTGCGCCAAGGGCGCTGGTTGAGACGCTTGTGCTGGAACACGCTAGCTGAGTTGGGACGCTAGTGCTGGGACGCGCTAGTACCAATGGCGCTTGCTAGCTGGACGCTGCTAGGCTGAGACGCTTGTGCCAAGACGCTGCTCGCTGGGACGCTTATGGTTGGAGACGTTTGCACCAAGGGTATTGTAGCCAAAGACGCTAGCACCATGGACACTGGCTAGCCAATAGACTTTAACGCTTTTAGCGCTAGTGCAAGAAGCTAGTGCCAATGCGGCTCTAAGCCAGAAGGCTAGTGCTATCCTGGCGCTAATGCAAGAAAAGGATAGGATTAGCTTAGCTCAGAGGAGCAATATATTTTTGAAGGCATTGCTTCTTGTTTATGATGCTTTCAAGAGGGATGGCGCATAATTCGTGGCTTTTCTTTAAGCAAAGCGCTAAAGTGGCATATTTTAAGCTCAGGAGAGCAATTTTTAATGTGTTCATTGAGAACAAGGCGTTAAACTAGAATGTATTTGGGGTATTAAGCATTATCTACTCCCAGATTTGATAGATGTTATTGGAACATCGATGCGCATTCGAGACAAGTTCAAGTTATTCAGCTGTGGAATTTATACGACTTGAGACTAGTTCGATATGGGATAAATATTGTGAATATTGAGGGGGCTACAAGATCAGTTTAGAATGCCTGTAGTTGTTTAAAGAATTTGTATTCTTAATTCGCTTGCGGAATATATAAGTAGAGATACAATATTTCATGTTTTATTATAAAGATGAGAATACACGCATAAGTATGTGCATATTCTTTTATATTCCTGCTGCTAGGCAGAGAATAATTTTACAATTCTAGCCCTTGTCATAAATTCACCATCTACAATGGTCACCATATCAAATTTCAAAATGACTCAAAACCCCCTCTTCAATTGCTAATTGGAATGTATGCTAAGGATCAAGAAAATCATTTCAGGAATAACTCTTATTTTAGAAATTACCAACCAAAATTAGTTAATGTCAAATCTTTCTCTTTTAATGTAATTAGTAGATTCTACTACCATTAAACATTTCCACTTTATGTAATCAAAATCTCATCAACACTAGATGGTTAGTAAAAACTAACAAAACTCAAAAATACTAAAAGATACTAAAAAGACCCAAAAAAATACCCCTTCTACGTGTCGCATAAGTACTGGTCTATGACGGTTCAACGTGACCCATCATGAGTCTAGGGATCAGATGCATGCCTCAAAGGATGTAAAATACGGGGACAAAACTCGGGGTCTCCCTAGCACTTTCCAACAAAACTTAATCATAGGCATAAGCATGACTCCTGGAGTTAACTAGCCAATAGATAGGTGCATTATTTTCATTAGTTGGGAACTTTAATTCATTGCTTTCTTGTTTGCTTTCATATAATTATACTTTGATCTTCATTAAGACATGAAATGAGCAAGGAATTGAAGTCTACCAATGAAGAAGAGCTAAAGAGAAAGTTCTACTAGTCCAAATCCAAAATTTCTTATCATCATCTTGAAGAGAATTGAAAGGCGAAGACAACGCAAAAAGAATGAGGTCATTCCTAGTTCGTATCCCAAGACTACCGATTATGGTCGGGTTTGGATCAGAAAACTATGTATACTTTTAAAAAATAATCGGTAGAAAGCTGATGAATGATTCTACCAATTATGACTCGACGTATGCCACTTTTAAGACACGTTTTAGACTTTTAAATCAAGGAAATATGGTCCCAGAAGGATTCTAAACCCTAGAAGGAGAGGATAGTTGAGGGCCAAGCATTGAAGGCTATAAAGGAAGACATCTAAGGCTCAAAAAAGACATCAATTGAGTAATCTCTTATCTTCTACCTCCTATATCACATCTTCTATATCAAAAACTATGGTTTAATTTCCCCTTATGGGGAAACCATTCTTCTTCTTTGTATATTTTCCATGAGTTTTAGTAAATCTATGAGTAGGTAACTTTGTTTTATTGGTTGGGGATGTAGTTAGTCCTAAACATGTGAATCAAATCTGGCTGGTTATTATTGATGTTTAAGATTTTCTTTTTACCATTCATGTTCTATTTTCAATATCGTCATGTATGATTGGAGGTGTGTTTGTTGAGGATGCATACTAAGTTAACACATATTCTTATCTAAATCTAAACAAAGGTTTGGATATACAGAATAGTGGATAGACCCGGTTACAAGTAGCATAGTGAGATTATTGATTGTACTCAAAGCCTTCATGTAATTGCATGTAGAAGCTTGACTAATGTTAAATAGATTATTCGTAGTACTTCTATTGAATTTATTAGCCTAACTAAAAGAACCTAATGATCTTGGAGGATTAAAGTTAATAGCACGTTGCGGTAGGTTGTTCGCTGAGTAGTATTCACATATTTATCGTTATGGTATATGATGACATAAGGAATTTACCAGAGTATGCTGTCATTGGGGTGCTCTAGGGATATTGGTATGAAGAGAGAGTGAATGTTGATTCTAATCGATTGCAGAGCATGATTGGTGACAGAAGATGAAATCCGTAACCAGTACTTTCTCAATTTAATCTCAATCTTTATTTATTTCGTTTTTATTAATTTACTTAGTTTAATTAATTATAATCCCACCCTGGTTATATAAGAATTCAAAGACAAATAATAATTCACACCTCCTCGTGGGAACGATCCTTACTGCCCTTACATTACTTGTTAGGAAGGTTGTGAAATCGTGAATCATGGAGTGACTCGTTTTTCAATTTTGAGAATCGAATCGTATGTAGAATCGTGAATCGAAGATTCATTGTTGATTTTTATACATAGAGTAAAAATTTATTATACCTCAATAATTAGCTTGAGTGATATATTTTCAAATATATTAATGATTTATATGCAATATATTTAATAATTATACATTATATAACAAAAACAACCAACTGGCTCAATGGTTGGGTGATCAGTCTAGTACACCTTAGGTTAGAAGTTCGAACTTCTTAGCTTGTTTTTGAGAAAGCCTTTAAAAATGAAAAAATGGAGGGAAAAGTAAGATAAAGTATGATTCAAAAATTCCATAGTCCAATTCAGATCAGATTCGATTCAACCAGACGACTCGAATCGTATTAGTGGGAAGTATCTTAATTAATTTGTGCACAAACGATATACATCAAATCTTGGCCTCGCTGTTGGGGAGTAGTTGGCAATTGTTTTTGTTTGAATTTTTTTCTTCTATTTTATGTTTTTTTTTATAGTATTTTCAGGTTTTTTAGGATTTCGCTGTGGAAAAAACTCGTTGATGGAATTCGTCAACCATCAAAAGCGGGAGGTAGATTTTGAAAACAGGTTGTATACATCACTTTTATTTTTATTTTTAGATTTTTTTTCTTACTCTTTGTGTGTCATCATGTTTCGTTACAGAAATAACATGTATGATGCACAAGATCAAGCATATTATGATGGAAATCAGTTTAATTGTAATTCTCAATCTTTCAATAACTTCTGACCGACCATGAAATGCAATCAAAATCAATCCTTTGGTTTTGGTCAATACCCTACGAGATATTTTGGTTATTCTCATACATACCAACAACCTTATGGTGGTATGTAGGTCAACAACCACAAGAAGGTGTGACACTTATACTTCTAATTGGCTCCACTTGAGTTGTATACAGATTTTAGATCAACTAAAAGAAATGCAACAGAGACTAGACCGGCTTGATCCAACACTTAATAAAGAGAACGTTGCACCAAACGAATTTTACAATATTATACCTTACCTAACTCATGATCGTATTTATGATTATTTACCCATTCAGTGGGACTATTCGTGGTTTAGTGATCCTATCGTAAGTAATGGTGGAAAACATGTAAACATAAGAAAGCTCGCAAAAAAATTATATCAACTAGAAGATAACGGAGCACCAAAATAAGCTCTCCAAGAAATTAGTAGTACCATACGTATGGAATTCGAACGACGTTTTGCTAATGGAGAATATGAGGTCGATGAAGATTCTAATATCGAAGATGATGAAATATTTGAGAATGAGGCTAGATTGAGTAATATTATGGAAAAAGACCCAATTGAGCTTTCCAACGATTATAATAATAGCGTTGACGCCGAGATTTTGGTTGAGGTAGAAACTGACGAAGATTGGTTAAAAAGTTTGATACAGGACCACAATACACAAAAGGTAAATAATTCATTGGAGTTCTTTAATAACAATGAGGATCCCGTAGTACAAGAGATAGTGGAAGGTTTTTCTAATCCTTTATGTAATTCTATTTCTAATGATCCTCTTCCTCTAATCGAAGTAGATTTTTAAAAAGTTGTTAACCCGATTTTTAAGAAAATACCTCACTTAGGATTGGAGTTGTGTGCTTCTAAAGTTTTAAAGGATTATTTTTCTTCTAACTATCCACCATTAGAGATGCTTGATTCTAACAATGTGCAAGTTATCCAAATGGAACCTATTGAGGTTTCCAAATTTTATATTCTCAATACACTTCCAAGTGTAAAAAGGACTAAGTGTGGGGGTAATGTTCATCTTATAATGGTTTTACTAGTATTATCATATGCTAACATTTGTGTGAATCTGTTATTAGAATTGCAGATTGTTATCTGGGTGAATCCCAGGTTTTCATATTGTTGGTGTATGAACAATAACCAGAAGGTCAGGCTGAGGACGTTAAACTAAGTGCTGAATGGGAGGCAACCATAAGTTTCGTATTGTTATCTCTTTTATATTTGTAGTTTTTATAGTTTTCATATAATATTAAGAATTTCCCACCTTGACTTTTACATTGGACGAGTCAATTTACATTGAGGACTATGTAAAGTTTAAGTGTGGGCGAGTGTTTAAGCATTTAAAGTTTTAAGTATTTATTTTGTAGGTAGAATTTTTGAACTTTTTGTACATGTTCGCATGAAAACCTCCAACTTTTAAATATTTTAGAGTCACTTAGAGAATTATATTTTGGTTTCTTAATGGTTAAAGGCAATAGCCGATAAAAGGGGACTTAACCCTCCATTGGAGAATTGGATGCAGAAACAATATAATATTAGAGAAGTTGATTAATCATTAGTGGAGACTACCCATATAAGAGTGAGGCACTAAACCTTCAATGTTCGTTTAGAGTGTTTCATCTGTAAAAATTCCGGGTAGAATGATGAGCTACTCAACTTCGCAACCCTTTAGCACTTTTTTGATCTCTTGAATGCGAATTCTGTCAATCATGAGGGTGTCATAAGAATTGCTAACTTTATCTTGTAGTCTTGTTTGCAGCTGGCACCATTCTCTCCACGAAGCAACAATAGAATCACATCATTATCAACAAATGGAGCGACATCAATATCACAAAGAAAGTTGAAGACATTCAAGGTTAGCAAGCAACAAAAAAAGATGAGCAAAATTTTATATCAAAAGTGAAGACAAGACAAAGTGAAAAAGAAAGAAAACAAAATATGTAATTTTTTGAGTTTATACGATACTAAGGCAATACAAGTTGTGAAGAATCAGGTGCTTAAGTCCTTTCACCATGGCCATGTTAATTTCAGTTTCATCATTTTTGTAGTTGTTATCTTTTCTTTAATTTTTTTTATATAAAATATAGTAATTATATTGCTTTATTGTATGTTTTTTTTTGTATTTATTCAATAAGGCCATGTGAGAGAAGAAATCTATAAAGAAATTTCAAGCAACAAGAATTTGAGGAAAATTGTTAGAAATTGTCAAAGTTTTACGAAGTTCAAGAGCTTATCACCAATAGTTGAAGCCGAAGCCGAAGCCGAAGACATTTTTATTCCCTGTGAGAGTGGTGCTGATTGTAGATCAGGTGACAAGGTAAGTAAGCATTCTATTATCATATAGTGGTTGATTTCCTTTCCTAGAGATCATCGGAAAAAAGGTTCTTTTCTCCCCACGTTTTTATGGGGTAATAAAATATAATTTGGAAGGTTTTTCCTTCCTACCATTCAACATTTGTAGGATTTTTATCTTCATTCTTGCCTGCACGCATAAGAACCATAAAGTTCGTCTTCTGAGTGCAATTTCATAAAACCCTATTGGTGAGGCAGAAGCCGAGGCGAAATGTTTATACGATCAGTCTCAAGGATGAATTCTTTCATATGGTTGGTTTTCTTCTAACTCAAGAGTTAAGCATGAGAATTATGATCTTTGTTATTTCTAACTCTTTGAATATGTGATATAGAATATTTAAAAGTTGGAATTTAGGTTTTATGGATATACCTCTTGTAAATCCTCACGAGACTATAACTCGTCCACTAGGGACACCTAGTGGTTTATAGGCTTTGCACATGCTAAGTTCAACTGTATCCTCGACGAAAGGGAGTTGTTATATTTTAATTTGAAGTAGTTTAGTTTAGGTGGTAGTTTGCTCGAGGACTAACAAAAGCAAGTGTGGGGGAATTTGATAAGTGCATTATTTGCATTAGTTGGGTACTATAATTCATTGCTTTCATGTTAGTTTACATATCATTATGCTTTGATTATTTTTTATTTTACTTTTCTAGGAGTTTTAAAGTGTATTCAACCAAAGAAGAATAAATGAGTTCATTACGACATGAAATGAGCAAGGAGTTGAAGTGTATCAATGAAAAAGGTCCAAAGACCCATTTCAACTCGCTCAAATCCATAATTTCTTATCACCTTATTGAAGAGAATTGAAAGACGAAGACAATGCACAAAGAATGAGGTCATTCCGAGTTTGTAAACAACCGAGAAGAAATAAGTAAAACGCTTAACAAAATAATAGGGAGATAATGAGGAGCCCGAGACTACCGATTATGGGCAATTTTGGACCAAAAAAATCTGTATACTTTACAAAAATAATAGGTATAAAGTGGATGAATGAGTCTACCGATTATGACTCGATGTAGGCCACTTTTAAGACACGTTTTGGACTTTTAAATCAAGGAAATATGGTTCAGGAAGGATTCTAAACCCTATAAGAAGAGGATAGTTGAGGGCCAGACATTGAAGACTATAAAGGAAGACATCTAAGGCTCAAACAAGACATCAATTGAGTAATCTCTTATCTTCTACCTCCTATATCACATCTTCCATATAAAAAACTAGGGTTTAATTTTCCCTTATGGGGAAACCATTCTTCTTCTTTGTATATTTTCCATGAGTTTTAGTAAATCCATGAGTAGGTAACTTTGTTTTATTGGTTGGGGATGTAGTTAGTCCTAAACATGTGAACAAAATCTGGTTGGTTATTATTGATGTTCAAGATCTTCTTTTTACCGTTCATGTTCTACTTTCAATATCATCATGTATGATTGGAGGTGTGTTTGTTGAGGATGCATACTAAGTGAACACATATTCTTATCTAAAGCTAAACAAAGGTTTGGAGATATGGAATAGTGGATAGACCCGGTTACAAGTAGCATAGTGTGATTATTAATTGTACTCAAAACCTTCATGTAATTGCAAGTAGAAGCTTGACCAATGTTAATTAGATTATTCTTAGTACTTATATTGCATTAATTAGCCTAATTCAAAGAACCTAATGCTCTTGGAGAATTAAACTTAATAGCACGTCGTGTTAGGTTGTTCTCTGAGTAGTATTCACATATTTATTGTTACGGTATATGATGACATAAGAAATTTATCGGAGTATGCTATCGATGGGGTGCTCTAGGGATATTGGTATGTAGAGAGAGTGGATGTTGATTATAATCGATTGCGGTGCATGATTGGTAACGGAAGATGAAATCCGTAATCAGTATTTTCTCAATTTAATCTCAATCTTTATTTATTTTGTTTTTATTAGTTTACTTAGTTTAATTCATTACAATTTTCCTTGGTTACATAAGAAGCCAAAGACAAATAACAATTCACAGCTCTTCGTGAGAACGATCCTTACTACCGTTGTATTACTTGTTAGAATTAGTGGGAAATACTTTAATTAATTTGTACGCAAACAATACACATCACCAATGTACTATCTTATCTCGGTATGGTGTTTGATTGAAATTTCTTATAAATAAAGCCTAGTGATATAAATCCTACAGTTATTATATGTTGAGAGCAATTCCTGTGATCTTCATAGACATATGAACTAAAAACTACTATTATGGATAAAAGAAAATATAAAGGCCTACAAATTCAAATAACAAGGTAAAAACCGTCCCTCACATAAGGAATTAGACCCGCTACATTTGAATTAGCAGGATCATTTTTAGACCCCACCATGGAAAAAAGTGTGAATGAACGGTACTTATGTTGTTTTTTAAGGCGATACGTTATAAGCATTTTTGTTCAAACACCTGAGCCTCAGCCTTGGGATGCCCCTCAATACGCAGCGCTATAGCGTGGATTCAATGCAGAAGAACCATTCAAAACTGAAACTGTTAGGGCGTGTTTGGTATGATTTTTAAAAATCATTTTCTAGTGTTTTTAAAACATACCCTTTTTCTTTGTTTTCATTTTCTAATAAACTTTAAAAAGTTGTTTGGTAGAACTGTTTACAAAAACACATTTTTCAAAAATTAGTTATAAGTTAAAATTAATAATTCAAAAATTAGTTATAAGCCTTTTTCAAAATAATTCAAAATTAGTTATAAGCTTGCACAGATACTTCACACATTACAACAAATTATTTTCTTCTTGATAAGCAATTACAAAACTATGGAACTGAATCTAAGTCTAGATTTAGAACAGGTACTCAAAGAAGGAACACAAAGACAGAACAGGACACGAGCACTAACAAGGATCGGGAGAAACGAGCACAAGTAAGGGACAAGGTGAAAAAAATGGCAAACTAGGAAGAAACTTTCAATTTAGCAAACGGTCAACTTATGGATGCTTGCCAACGCATCTGTGACGGCGCTTATATTCGATTACCAAGAATGAACGGTCGAGGACAACGGTACACTGAGCTATAACAACACCTCACCTCAATAAAGGACCTCAAAAGATGAAACAGGGAGTACAAAAAAACATGTGAAACCTTGGGAATTGATGCAATTATGAAGTCCCAAAACTCTTAAATTAAGTTAATGTACATCTTGGTAATGAAGAACAAGTAATGCATGTCCAATGGAAATGAATTACCACAAAGGCCAGGTCGTAATCATACAGAACAATGATTGAACTCGAATATAACATGAAAATAAGTTGTTATACATCAATAAAAATACAAGATTTTTTTTTAGAAAAGACATGATTGTACTTACAATAGCTTGTGGTCCATAAGAAGCCACTATGCCACTGTAGTATGGGTCAATATAAGGATATGGTAGGTGAGCCTCAAACGAAATGACAAATCAAGACCAATAATAATCAACTAAATCACCTTCTGACAAACAAAGAATCAACTTACCACTGAACGGGCATAATCAACTTGACGAGGGAAAACAAATTCAGGGGTTCCAAAAGATAGAATTGATTTATTCTATGCATCTCCTTGCTTCCCGTAAGTAATATCTTGTGTGCGTAAAAAGAAAAAAACAAAAATAAGGGAAAGGTAAAACAAAGGTGACCTCGGGAACAAACCGAATGTTTATCTTTCTTCTCGCTTTTTAAATTTCAACACATGAAATAGAGAATAAATATACCAGACTGAGCTGAAACGCATTGCCCATTAGTGGTCTCCTGACATATTTGATACTTCATGATGTGATTGACCAGTTGATTGGGTCGAGGATGAGTCCTGATCTTGTAGTTGAAAACCCAACTGCTTTACATTGCGACAATCTGGAGGAGAGGAATCCATGTTTATGCTTATGCTCCTAGAAAAACAACTCTGTGGGTTTTGGGATCCAGAAGAAGTCCACCAAATTGGATCAGACCCTTTCTTGGCTAATTCTTACATACTTGTTGATGCTTCTTGACTATGTACTTATATATGGCGAAGTGGTGTATCTAAAACCTTTAGAACTGTGCTTTTCCTATTCAATGCCTATGTAAAACCTTCGGAACTGTGCTTGGAAACCTATTTAACGCACTTCTACAGCTGATCTGCTCAACACAAAATTGCAAACACCCAAATCAGTATTAACAAAAACATACTGCTTGAAGATTGCAAAAATCTCATCTTAGCAGTTATATACCAACAAGATCATGGGATAACAGACACATCAGGCATTAATATCACGATTTCAACGACAACATCCATCAAAGTTAACTTACTAAAATTGAAGAACTAGAAGCCTATTAACCTAAAAGATACTTCAAGTCGCTCTATCTCACTAAAAAAAAATCAACGGGATGCTGATCTACCTCATGGCATGAGTTACACCAAGTTAGCAGTTAAAATCAGAAATTTCCATGTTAAAGAATATGAACCTTTGTACACATAACAATGAATGTAGAAAACATCTACGGATGCCAAAATAACAGTTAAACTAAAATGGTTTTCCCCCCTATCCTTTGAAAGGACAACTCAAACTACCAACATGGAGTAAACTCTACCATTACCAAGGATCTTAAGACCAGAGCAAGAGACAGTTAATCCAAAACTGAGCGGGCATCCTGATCCAGGGAAGTGTGCAAGAAAGAAGAAAATATGAACTCTTAGGTCTTCCAGGGAGTCTAAGATCATCAGAAGGAAGTGAAGGGGATCCAGATAAACAGGAAGTAAAGCTTTGGAAGAGGCTCTATTCTGGGCTAGGTCTTTGGTTCTCAACAAAGTGGCTCTGGAAGCAGATCAAATCATTCATTGGCGGGATCAAAGCATTCTGAAAAACCTTTAAAATCCATGCAAAGACTATTTAAATGCAAGTCTAGTAAGTTTAATTTCATTAAATGTAAGGCAAACCAAGTGGCTGGTGCATCGACATCACAGCCCAATGCAACATCATCCGCTAATTTTGCAAGCTTGCCTATCTTTTTGGTAAGGCATCTCAATTATGATGCCAGGAACTACAACATGTATGAGCCTCCAAACAGTTCTACATCTCATTAATGCATTTTCTATTTTGACCAACAAATAAATTAAGGAAGAAAATGTGAAATTCTTTTATGAACCACATACATTAACCCATCGCTATAATTTATACAAAAAAGGCTTCTAATCCTATCCTAACAACGATAAAACAGTGATCACTCACATTATAGTTTACTGAGACTATTTCTTGAAGTATCTTAAAACTGACAGATCAGTGATATCCACCTTTATCCAGCTATTAGAGTATGCAAAACCCAAATCCATAGAATTGCAGTCCTATCTATTAAAGGTTTCATGGTCAATGAGGTCATTTAGATTCTTCTCTCTGGCTAAATTTAATAGTGATTCCTCCAATAAAATATGAGAGAGGCATTTCCGCAAACAAGGAACAACACAGGACTAAATTAAATTCTAGCTAGAACCCAAACTCTAAAATACCATTACAATTTCCAGAGCAAAGGCAAAGAGGGAGGCTAGAAAAAGGCTACCTTACCAGAAAACAACAAAGAGATAGACCGAGCTCAAGAGGAAACCTAAGAACACAACATTTGAACGGGCTTAAGTCACTGTAAGCTAAAAGTTGGTTCTTAAAAATTTACTAACAAGACAAGCACCTGAGAGGATTTTCAAGAGACTAAATTAGTATACACATCCCACTATCAAGAAAGCAAACAAGAAAGCATGCAGCTAACTCATATTAATCAGCACTTTCTAAAGGCTCCTTTCTATGTGAGCCAATCTAGTAACAAGCTAAGAGGATATCAAAGAAAACAAAGAGATAGGCGGAACTCAAAAGAAACCTAAGAACAGAGGGTCAGAATAAACTATATTGAGATTCATACATCATTTGCTAAATGAGGTATGAACCCTTCTACGTGTACGTTTATACACCATAAACTAGCACTTAACCAAGGGAACAACAACCAACATGACCCTATCATTAACAATAAACCATCTAGACCATTTTGCATTCATTGATAAATCAACATAGCAAGTCATGCCCCTTTTTGACCACCCCTAAAAACAAAAAAAGCACTATTGATTTGTTTGGACACATTAACCAAACAATGAAGAACCAACAAACATTCACATCCATCCATTCATGCACAGACACTAGTAATAGTAGTTGACAAAGATAGTAACATAGATACTTTCATAAGAGAACTCACCTTTTCTTGATGCAAGGAAGAGCAATATTACAAGAATAATCTTTAGTCAGAAGCTCACTACCCCATGTACTGCACACACATATAATTACAAAATACAAAATCATAAGCAAATAAAACAAGAAGAAATAACAGAATCAAACTCAAGTAATCTGAAGTAACTTGTAAAAGTTATCAAAATTAAGCATAACCCAGTTCATATTACTGTGTAAATCAACCTAAATGACCCTAATTTTGAAATATCCCCAAATGTTTTTAATTTTGCAAAACCCTAATATCAAATCTAACTCATAAAGTCATAATATCAAAATCAGTTCAAATCTAACTCATAATATCAAAATCAAAGAAGAAAATGAGATAAAATGATACATGCAATACCTTTATAATCAAGCTCATAATCAGTGTCTTCTACTCTAGCTTCTAGGCTCGACTGATGGTGATGTTTGTTACTTGATCAGACTAGAAGAAGAAGAAGAAGAAGAAGAAGAAGATGGTGGCGTTACCGTTGAGAGTGGTGGCAATGGAGTGGTAGCAACTTTCTCCAAAACCTTAGGTAACAACTATCCAAGTAGTTCACAAAAAGAGTTAAAAGAGAGAAAAATAAAGAAAAATAAAGAAAACAATTAATTATCGTTTTTATTTTTTCATTTTTAAAAATAAAAAATAAGTAAAAAATATGTTCTAAAAATATCCCTACCAAACAAGTTTTTTTTTCTTTTCTGTTTTTTCTATTTTTAAAAATAAAAAACTGTTTTTAAAAACTATACCAAACAGGCCCTTAGGTGGGTTCATTTCTGCATTCTTCATTTTTCTTCTCTTCCTTTCAGTTACCTGGTGTTCCCCCTGTAAACCACTTGCAGAAGAATGGCGATAGCCAGGTATGCTGCATCTTCATCTCTCTTACAAATGCGTGCTTTAACTCTGGTTTCTATTTCTCAGTCTCAACTTTACACTTCTCTCTCAGCTACAAAACAACAACATCAACAACAAAACCCTAATATTCTCCCTCCCAATTTTGCATTCATTCGTCCTATATTTACCTCAACCAGTCTTTCCATTCGCCATAATACCCGAGCTGAAGTGAAAACAGAGCTAGACCCAAATGAGACCTTCAATTTTAACCCTAACCTGAGAACTAAAACAAGAACTCCTATGGAGAAACAGTTCGAGACATGGGTTGATAAATTGAAGCCTGGATTCACTCCTGATGAGGTCAATGAGGCTCTCAAATCACAATCGGATCCTGATCTTGCTCTAGATATCTTCAGGTGGAGTGCTTTACAGCGTAATTACAAACACAATCATATTACTTATCTCACCATGATTCAAATTGTAGCTTCAGGGAAACAATTAAAACATACGGAAACCCTCATTGATGAAGTAATTGCTGGAGCTTGTGCTGTTAATTTACCTCTTTATAATTATATGATTCAGTATTGTTGTTCGAGGAAACCGTTATTCGGTCGGGCATTTGATGTTTATAAGAAATTATTGAATTCGAAAGAGTGTAAACCCTCACTAGAAACATTTACAATGTTGTTGAATGCTATACTTAGGAAATTCAATAGGTTAAATGTTTCTTTTGTGTATTTGCATGCTGTGCGGTCGTTACTTAAGCAAATGAAGATTTCAGGTGTTATTCCTGATACTGTTGCGTTGAATTATATTATAAAAGCTTATTCTATGTGTTTGGAAATGGATGAAGCGATTAAGGTGTATCAAGAAATGGGGTTATATGGATGTCAACCAAATGAGTATACATATAGTTATATTGCAAAGGGTTTATGTGAGAAAGGAAGAGTAAGTGAAGGTGTTGGTTACTATAAGGAGATGAGAGAAATTAAAGGCTTAGTTCCTACTAGTAGCACTTATATGATTCTTGTCTGTAGTCTTTCGATGGAACGAAGATATGAAGAAGCTACTGAGGTTATGTTTGACATGTTGAAAAATTCTATGGTTCCTGATCTTTTAACTTATAAGACTTTACTCGAAGGAATTTGTAGGGAAGGAAAGGAAGACGAGGCTTTTGAGCTACTGGAGGAAGTGCGAAAGAAGCAGGGTGCAATGGGGGATAGAACTTATAAGAATATACTTAATGGATTGCATTTTGCGAGTCAAGAGTAATTGTTTTGTTGTCAGAACGATTTATGCATTGTAATTATGTCCAGTGCTATTGTATTTGGATTTCATAACATATTATCAAGTTTTCTGGATCAGAAGTGGTCTCTCCATGTATACGATATTTAGGATTCTAAGTCCTCGATGGACAGCTTTGAATGAATTGACTGAACTGTTTTCACATGGAATGTGGGTTCTTGAACATGCCAGTCTTAATCTGTAATGTTGGACTGATGGGGATGGAAAAACAATGGGGCAGCAAAATTACCATACTTCTGTTAGGTTTTTGTTGGATCTGTGCACATTCATCATTGACTTCCTGGTCTGCAAGAAATGATGGTAGTTACAGATGCTTTGGTCAAAGCAAAGCGATCACTAGGGGTGGATTTTGGGTTTTGAAGGAATTCCAGCTACTAGAAAGCGGATGGGATAGAAGAAAAAACTAATCCTTTCAGATCACTGTGTACAGTATTCTTTGTCCTCTAAGATAAGTCTAGGTTCTGGACAATTCTTTCTAGCCTAATTGCTTAACTACAATGTTTCTTTTGGGTATCAGTTCTAGGACATTATCCCGTTTTTTGGTAATGGTTAGTGATTCCTGAAAAGTTTATCCATGGTTTGGTTTCTTTCTCACAGAACAGTAGAAAAATATGTTGGGCCAATGTCAAATGCTGGAGGTCGAGCAGAATTTTGGTGACCTTATTATTTCTCGAAGTTCAGTTTTGGTTTGTGTGTACTTTGAGATCTAGCACATGGAACAATTGTCTTTTTATAAGGCAGCAATTGTCTTTTTTCGTCTTTTCTTTTTTCACAATGGAACAAATGTCTGCGTGTTTCATATTTTGTTATACCATGATGTTGAAGATTAACTCTGTACTTTGTATCTGATGTAAATAGAACATGCATCACAAGTTTTCAATATAGTGTTGATGCAGAAATTGTTGTTTTGTCGCTTAAAAGATAAAAATGTTTCTTCATGAGCTAACAGGTGCCGCAACAAGTATTACTGGGTAACATAACTCAAGCCATCCAAATGTAAATTTGCAACTGGTTGAAATTATTCAGACAAGATTGTTGCAGAGAGAGTTTCAGAGAAATCCCTTGTCTTGGAAGCTTTTGATGCAATCTTCAAACATTTCAGGTACAGTTTTCAAAGGAGGGAGCCCCAGTTGATGAATCTTACTACAGTCCATGCTATGTGGATTATCATCTCCTATCCGGACATCAAACCTACAATGGCGTAAACAACTTACATACATAGAAAGAGCTGTACCCATTATTAACCAATAAAAGAGTGATATGGCTTTGTTCTTGATATTATGTGTTTTCTACTCACTTGTTCTCAAATGGATAGGATGGGTACTTGGACTTGAGCATTTCTATGATTTCTGAGAAGTTAGCCACAGAACTCGAACATATAAGCCTGCCTGATGCTTTGCTCTCTTCCATGGCTAAGATGTGGGCAGCAACCACGTCATTGATGTGCACAAATCCCACTGTCAGTTTTGGATAGTCGCCCTTGACTCCTAATCAAGAAATTAGGCAAGTTACTTTCTGAGTAAAACCAAGTTTTCACAGGTAACATGAGATCAAGAGGACGATATATTACTGCAACCTTTAATGATTTCCAGTATCAAATGAAGTGTGCTTGTTGGAGATGGAGCAATCAGTGGACCCACTACGAAAGATGGGTTCACCACCACAAGATCAATTCCACTCTCCTTGGCCAGTTTCCAAGCCTCTTTCTCGGCTAACGTCTTTGCGTAAGCATACCATAGCTGCAATATAGGTAAATTAAGCAACAATATCTATTTCTGCTAACTAAGATGTTTGTTAGTGTTTGTCTTGGTCTGTTGAGTTTCTGTTGATTTGTCAATTGCTATGAAGATTGGGGAAACTTACATTGTATTTTTTGCAGTACTCGAGATCACTCCAGTGAGATTCATTTAGAGGGGAAACCAGTTGAGCATCAGAGCGGTATCTTATAGCTGAACAAGAAGAGGTAAGCACAACTCGCTTAATGGAACTTGCTTTAGAGCATGATTTCAAAACATTCACTGTCCCCTTTATACTTGGATCAATCAAAGTTGTCTGTCAATAGCGAACAATGGTTAATCCTACATGATAAATCTTTGACAGCAAATAGTAAAAGTAGTTCCGTCGGAGATTTGCCTGAATGTCATTGTTGTAAGGCACGAGGACAGGGGATGCTGTATGGAAGACACCATCTACGCCATTTACAGCATCATTGAAACTCCCGTCAACCATAAGATCAGCTTTAACCAGCTTTAATCTTTCCTTAGCTCCATCCATCTCCCATAGAAATCCAACCTTTTCCACATTGTCTATCCAGGAAAAAGTGAGAAGCAGAGCGAAAGAAGACCAGAAAAAAAAGATGTACCACTACCTACTATATTGGTAAATTTATATCTGTGCATATCTTTTTATTAAATGGATCAAATAAGAAGAAACTGAATAGGTGAATGTTAGGGCCTGGTTTGGAAGTTTGAACTGGTCGAGGTCAATCCAGCTCAACTGGCAATGACAAAATAGTTTGTTAGTCATATGGAGCTGGAACAACCATACATGACTTGCCTCGATTCATCGAGGACACTTTGTGAAATTTGCAGTGTTAGTTCCAGATGACTGGTTTATGGTTCAAGTCACGATCGGATTAATTAATTGTAAATGACAGTTGCAGTTTCTTCTCTTTTCGCTTACTAGTGGGTCAGTTCTCATCCTGGTTCCTAGCTCTCACTCTATCTCTCTGTCTCTCCAAAAAGGGGACAAAAAAAAGAAGAGATAGTCCCATTTTGATATTAATACGTTATACCAGTAGTTATTATTATTGCACAATTCTGACATCTCTATCCATCTTCTAATAATTACTGCCATTTCTCACCAATCTCTCGTATTTTAAATGATGAAAAATAAACTAAGAAGATTCTCATAAGAAGCAATAATGCCAAAAGGAGATTAATATAGCAAACCTGGGTCTCGCACTGTTGCTCTAACTCTGTGGCCTTTCTCCAGCAAATCTTTCACTATGTATGAAGCTATGAATCCAGTCCCACCTGTTACACAGTATTCAGCCATTCTCACTCTCTGTGTTTCGTTCTGACTCTTCCTCTCTCTCTACTTGGCTACATAAATGGGATCTCAGTTACTTACCACATGGGAAAGTGATTCTTCGAATTAAATAGTGTGTGACTTTCTTGTTGGTTTGTGGTAGATGCTTCACGCACTTGCAGGTGGATACTAAGTTATACTTCACATCTCATTTCTCTCTCTATTTTTTTTTAATTCAAAGCCCAGGCTCTCTTTCTGTGCGTGGGTCAGGAGTCAAAGATCTCAAGAGACAGAGTAGGAGAGAATTACCTAAGCCCATTCTCAATCCGAACTACTCTTTCAAATTTATCCGGATGGGAAAAGTTTAATCTCGCCCCTAAATTAAGTTATTGATATGATATTGCTTACCATCATGTGTGGTCAACAGAGCAAGCTAGACACTTGACACATCATGTACAAGCTAGGAACTTGGCTCATCACCTCATGCAAGTTAAGCAATTGGCTCCGTATTCTCATGTGCAAGCTATGCACTTGTCTCATCACCTCTTATGTAAGATAAACACTTGGCTTCTTACCTCACAAAAATACTTGAGAACCAAGTATACATCGTGATAAATAGCTTGTGTTTTGTTCATTTGAGAACAACCAACAAGTTTATAATGAAAATCTCCTCCTCTCAATTTCTTTTCACTTGTTCCGTAACTTTTATGTCCCAAAAAATTATTAGCTAGTAGTTAATTCGTTAGTAACTTATTAGATCTTTAACACGTTATGAGATGATGGAAAATTAGCAAGCAATGACCAAGGTTTTGTGCGTGCAGAGAACTGTACTTTGAAAAGGTCGGAAGAACTGGCCAAATAAGGTGATAGCCATGTAGATTCACTACAAGGTTTGATGCTTCCCAGTAAAACGCGGCATGTTCGAATGATGATCGCTTTTGGGCGAGAAAGGGGATAACCCGGGCGAGAAAGGGGGATAACCCTCTAAGCCTAAGTATCCCTCAATAACCAAGTGTGTACAGATACCTTGAGAGAAAGACGAAAAGAACCTTATTAAAGGAGTGCAATACAGAGCTTAAAACCCGATGCGAACAATCAGTCGAAAGAGCAGATGGCTCTAACGATGTACCTTTTACATGATGTGTCAGCGAGAAAATGGGAAGAGAAGCTTAAGTTGTCAGGTCTAGGCGCTTTCCAGAGGTGAATTTTCTAGTTCTTTTCATTTCATCCAAAACCGATCGATCTAGCCATGCCATGAGCAGGTTGAAAAGAGCCCTAAGAGGACTTAGAAGACCGAACCCACGTATGTTGAAACAGGTGAATTTTTTAGTTCTTCTCATTTCACCTGAATTCAACCGATCTAGCCATGAGAAAGTTGAAGAGAGCCTTAAGAGGACTTGGAGGACCGAACCCACATATGTGGAAAAAAACGAAGATGACTTGTGGCTAGGGGTGAAAGACCAATCAAGATCGGATATAGCTGGTTTTCCACGACATCTATTTCGGGCTGCCGGCTGGAACATTTGTTCGATCCTTTGTAACGCCCTATTTCTGTTCTACTGGAGCGATATAGAAGAAAGTACGTTCAATATTTTCCGGACATGTTACATAGGCCTCTATGAAGCCAAACAAGCTATCTCCAACATTCTCTGAATTGTTCTTTCACATAGGTATACCACAAGGAATAATACGATTTCATTATGTAGGGGTTGTTCGGTTGGGTATAGTGTTTTTGGAATAATTAATTGGTTCAATAACCCTTAAATGGATGTATAAGACAAGTAAAACTAAATATTATTCTAATATCCAAGGATCTTTAAAATATTTTTTTAATATCTAAATTTGGATATTCCACCCAATATTTTATTTTGTAATGTAACTTATTTTAATATACTTATTAAAATACCCCCTTTTATTTAATTTAACTGTCCTATCCATATCTTCCCATAACTGTCTTTTCTTCTTCTCCAATGATATTAGCCAAATCAATTGATGATAGATTAAGATCAGTTTCAATCAGCAGAACTGCTACAACCACCGATATAACCACTGCTGATGAATCATCATAGGAAGAACAACAACCTCAACCAAATCGGTGTTCGATTTGTAGAAAACGTGTTGGATTGATAGGATCTAAGTGAAAAGGTATGCACAAGTTTTTTTTGTTAAATTAATCAATACCAATATTTTAGTGGATATATATTTATTTAAAAAATTAACCTCAACATTTATTTAAATTTTTTAAGATATTAAGTAAGACTTATTATTGTTATTAGAGAATGTTACTGTACAAATCACGAAGTAAAAATAGTTAGTCGATAAATACAAGTACATGGATCGTTCAGTGGTGATAGTAAGTTGTGAGATGTAAAAGTGGTAAGTGTTGCAGGTGGTGGATTGTCCAGTGGTGGGTGGTGTGGGTGGAGAGTGAGAGGATTGTGCAGTGGAGGATGCTAAATGGTTTCATATTCAGGTAAAAAAAAGTTTGTAAGGATTATACCTGGATAAATTTCATCCAACATATTCTTATAAAAAAAGGTTTTTGTAGGATTGCCAGAAACAGGTTTTGATAGGATAAAACCAATTTTATCCCGAGTAATCTGACAAAAAAAGTATTTCATCCAGTATATTATGATAAAAAAACATATTTTTACCAGGATATATCTGGTTTCATCCTATGTATATATATATATCCTAATAAGATTATATAAAATTATCTACAAATTGCGGTGTATGTTAATTTAAATAAAAAATTATATCAGTTGACTTGTAATTAAGATATACACCGATAGAAGAATTTAGGTTCATAATTTGACTTTTCATAAATGTATACAAAGATTGAGTTTCACATACAAAAAACTTAAGCAAACTACATCAAAAGATTTTTTTGTAGCGACCTATAGATAAATAACCTTATGAAATAACATAATCTTAGTTCGCGTTCTCCTTCCAGCAAAAATCCTTCATAATTGAGGATTTCATATCCTTATCTACTCGTTTTATGTTCATCTTGTTCCTAAGAATTTTTTCTTCCTCAAAGGGTGTAACCATAGTTCATCACCCATCATATGAAGTAGAGAATACACATTCCAAAGTCAAGACTGCAAAACCAAGTCTTCATTCCGTTTCTATTTTACTTCACTCCTTTCACCAACCATATGCAATCCATACATATTATTTGTTCTTAATTCACCACTGGCCTTCGCATAATGTCTATTCTTTGTTCTTGCTTCAGTACTCTTCCCACTTTTGCTTCCTACAACAATTTAAATCATATTTCATTCATAATGGTCATTTGTAAAGTTGGATGAATCCAGTTACATCCTAGTTTAAACCTGGATGAAATCAGTTTCATCCTGTTTAAAATCGGATGAAACCATGTTGAACCAAATCCAAAAAAGCATACCAAATTTATGCAATTCTATGCTAATATGAAACCAAGTTCAACAAAATCTAAACCATAGCAATGTACAGACTATCAAATCATATGAAAAAAGAAAGTTAGTGTTTGTGGTGGTAGTTTAACAAGTCAATAATTTCATTTACTTTTATATTTCTAACAAAACTATGAACATTAAATCACATACATAGATTTGACTTACATCCAATATAATTCTTAGTGTTAAAATTTTCAGATGAGTTAAACTAGCTAGAATAGGCATATGATATGAACTACCTAAAGAAGGAAATAATCATCTTAATCATTATAAACCTGGATGAAACCAGTTTCATCCTATTCAAACCTGAATGAAACCAAATTCAACAAGTTTTAAACTAAATTTTTACACATGTTAAACCTAGATGAAACCAGTTTCATCCAAGAAGAATTTAACCAATTTTAAACTGGATTCTACACAACTTAAACCTAAAATGGATCTACACAAGTTAAACCTAGATGAAACTAGTTTCATCCAAACCAAATTCAGTCAACCAATTAATTTCAACCCAAGGTTCAGCAAGTAATGTTAGATTAAATCACCAGGTACTGCAAACACATAACTCACACCAATTGGTACTAAAATAATAAAAAATAACTCAGTTACATCTAGTTAAATGAAAATAAAATCACCCAATTCAAGGAATCAAACATGTTATTTTGAAAATAAAACCAAAACAAATTTAGGGTTTGGAAACTTTAGGAGACATTTTGTTAAGTTGATTGATTCAAACCTTAATTAGGCTAGAAATATTCCATGGTGGAGTTGGTGTTTGCAATATTATTGTTGATAGTGCAGACGGTGACCAGCCAAGAACAATAAGACCGAGTCTTTTTATTTCAAATCCACCAGGACCTGCTCAAAGCGAAGTAAGGTTAGAAAGTCCTGCAAAGATGATGGTACTGTTGATGTCGTTGATGGTGAGAAGACGGTGGAGAAACCAACTTCAACTACGATAGAGAAAGATGGTTGTGGAGAAAGAGAGACGGTGGCAATGGCGGAGAGAGAGAAGATACGGTCAATGATGATTTCTGGGTAGTGTGATACAAGGAGAAAATATGTTTGAAGGGTATTTTTGTCAGTTTTATGTTTAAATGGTTCCCGTCCATTTCACCCATGTCGGAACTTTACTCGTCCAATTGAACCAGGAATTATATTTCTGGGCACATGGCACATTTTCACTTCTTGGAATTCAACAAAACTATCAAAAGGAAAATATATTTAAGGGAGACCAAAATCAAGGAAAAGAAAATGATCCCTTGTGCATTACATCGAAAGACTATGTATACAATATCTATCACACTTCTTTAATATGTTTGATACATCTTGATTTTTCTCGATGCCGAGTTGCATATAGAAGCCAAAAACCTTTGTCACATACTCAAATTCGGAGAGAATGCGTCAAAAGAACGTGCAAGTGCTATAATTTTATTTGCGTCGTCACCTCTCCGAGACCTACAAAGATGAGTAAGTCAACTATAAAGATCCCCAGCTCCTATAAAATATCCTCAAAGAGAGATATAACCACTTAAAAGTGGTTACCCTTCCTAAGAATTGAAATGAATGGATTTACTTGATTCAAGTAAATCCAAGCTAATAAAGTCTTTCAGTACATTTCATTCTTATCAAATTGTACTGCAACAACAATGTCACGAACGTCGTTTTACACGATATTGGGAACTAATATATTGTCTTTTACTAGCGGAAAGAAACAATGGGCTTTTGGTGAAAAACCATGAATCACGTCTTTGTGGCTCTACCCTATTCTAGAAATTAATAAATTATTTTATTCTAGACATGAACATGATTACTGAAGCAGGGTCATCGTGGAAAGAAAAATAAAATATAGAAGCCGAAAGAATAAAAATACCCACAATTACCCATATAAAAATACGGAAACAAAGAAAGAAAAAGGGAAGGAATTGTATCACCATCCTCCCAAGAAAACTGACAATCGTCAGGGTTGCTATTCTTGTGGTTGCAAAAACCATTGGGATAAAATATGTCGGACTCTACCATATTTCCATGAAATTTACATGAAGTCTTCAAAGGAAAATAAAGCAAAAAAATGAGATGAATCTAACTGAAACTAGAGTTTCCGCTGAATCGCCAAAGTTAGGGGTATCCAATTACTTACTTGATTTTGATGGCTTTAACAAGTTTGAGCATGAAACTGAAAATATTTTTTTTTGCTAATAGTAGTATAATCTAAGGATGTTAGTATATATCGTACCAGTATTAATTTTGCTTTAGGTTTGTATTACTTTTACTTTGTTTTGCTTGGTGTCTTGGTTTCTACTACTTTGTTTTGCAGGTTTGTTAGACCACTGCTCGGTTGAAACCATAAGTATTGTAATGTCAAGATTGTTGTTAATATTAGATGATCAAAACTATTTCTTAATCTAATCGCGGACTAGGAATATAATAGGTAGTTGAGTTTCAGAAATCATTGAATACCCTTGAAGATTGAAGAATGAAGATCACATGAAGACATCAAGAGAACTTCATCAACAAAGGTATGCGGAGAATGACTATCTTATTTGATTCATTATTTTTCCACATTTCTATCTTCTGATACATAGTCGTTTGGCTTTAGTAAATTAATGAGATACGAAGAAGAAATTTCGAGTTTAAGCTTGTACTCGGCTAATATCAAAAATCGAACTCAAGCAATAGATGTTCAATGGACTTATCGTATATGAGTTTGAGAACAAATATTTTGTTTAATAAATTATGTCTACGCATGAAGTACCTTAATACTCTAAATTGCCTTAGAGTTTACAAACCACTTATGGCAATCCGCAGACTGAGAGATTTCTGTTGCCACCCATAAATTTCCTGGAGTTCGCGAACTACTTTTTGCAGTTCGCAAACTACACAATTTGAGATATTTCTGTTACATCCTACAATCGCCCTAGAGTTTGCGAACTACTTTTTGCAGTTTGCGAACTACTTTTTGCAGTTCACGAACGATGCACTCTAATTTGTTTTCTGTTACGTGACATTGAGTTTGCGATCTAGCAACATAATTTTGCGAGCTATTTCAATGTTGGACGTTACTGAGCTCCTTAATTTCCTTAGTGATTCACAAATACGTGCACGATCCTTATTGACAAATATATGTATACAATATTCTCTTTTGTATTACAAGGCAAATTTCTTGCACACTTATTGGTTTCCATACTTGGTACCATGTTATTGTGAGTAAGTTATTTTTTTCCTAATTGAGTAGAGGCTAAACTTAGAAGTATAATTCTTCCATAAGTACTTGGTTACCATTCTTATGGCTTTTACCAAAGTAAAAGAAACTATATATATTGCTAGAATGTTCTAACTAAGGAAACAAGTTTACTTGGGACCAAAGTATAAAGCTATTCTAATCATTATTGAGATTACTTGGGATCAAAGTAATTTGTAAACATGGAAACTAGTTCACGAACTTACTTTGGATGCAAGTAATCGTTGCTTGAACTTTAAATAACCTAGAAATATTCATCATTATGAATAAAAGACTCTCTGCAACTAAGAATATCAATCCGACAATCCTTGTACGTTGTGCAATTTTTTTTATGCAAGAGCCTTCCTCTATAAACCTAAGGTTCCTCGAGAAACATAATTAGGTTAAACTTTTAAAGTCTTCACTTAGGATTCGTGATGCCCGGTCAGACTATCTTTTACCTGAAAATCTTTATTATCTGGAACCTTATTTTGATCATCGTAGTTCTTGTCTATTCTTAAGGTGCGTCTCTTCTGCTATACGAACATTCAATAACTATCGATCGAAGAATAAGAATGATAGAAACTACTCGAAGTTCCTCATATCTGACCTTGTTAGTTCGAAAAGATTATGATCTAAACTTGATTTAGATAAATCTTGTGTGGTAGAATTAATGTAGGCATCTCTATAAGTTTCGAAGAAATTAACCCCTAATTTTTGAGGTTTACTTTGACATCTTTTTACCTGGAGATCCCTCAAAGAAAATAGATTTCCTCTACCTTGATTAAAAAATATCTGAAGAAAATCAAATAAGTGTCATGTTGGAGGCAGGATACAACTAGTCTACAGAAGGACCGTGGAACTACTCCTATGCTTATAAAGAATGCCATCTAGGGGAATCAGGTACGCAGGGTCTTGATAGATCCAATAAACGTAAGGGAGCAACCTTAGATGAATAGGTTGGAGGGTATATTCGGTTTCAACTACATTCCAGTCTGAAGTATGATAGTAGGCTAGTGTGTGTAGCATCTTAATACAATGGGTGTTCAAACTGAACGAGGTCCCAAGGTATTTATGCTAGGTTGTATTTTTCCTCGTTAATAAAATTTATGGTGTCTTGTGTTATATCCTTTCCGCATTTTGTTTATCTTTATAATTGAAATATCACAAACAGTATGTTAATCAACATATATAGTTTCTCTCGTCAATAAGGATCTAACAAGACTTGTTATTATTGAATTCAGATCTTTGAATATAGATCGTGCAAGATCACTTTGTCTTGATTGAATTCAGATCTGAAAGCTTCGAGATCATACTAGGTTAACCTTGTATCTACAATCTTGAATATAAATCTTGTCAAGAATTATTCTTATGGAATTAAGATTTGAACGTACTGAATGCATAATGTTTGTCCATTTAGGTTCACGAAAGAAAAAATTGGTGGTTTACTAGGTACCTCTCGACAGACACATTTTTGTGTCTTATTTGATCTTGTATTTATATTTATATAACTCAATTTTTGTACTAATATTATTATTTTATATGTTTTTAGGTATTTTTGTGGAATTGGCAATTGTGGAAAAGTTGTCTTAAAAAGTGTTAAAGGCACATATGTTTTGGTTAAAGGCACCCATCTTCTTTATTTCAAACATAAATTTTGGCCGAAAAACCTTGTTTTCATCTGTGAAAAAAGTTGATCGACAATTTTGGTTTTTCTTTCGATAGTTAAGGAAAGGATATACTCTATCCTTGTAAAAGGAAGTTCACTCGATATGAAGACCGTATTCTCAACAAAATCTCATCAACGGGATTGGTTGCGCTAAAAACGGGAAGAAGAAAATATTCTCGGGTTTTTAAAGAAGTTAGTATTTCGCAAAATTTGGTAACAACATCAAGCATCTTATTCTCGATCTTGGATAAGGAAACAATATTATAGAGAAGGATCTAGACCTAAATCACCGAGAAGAAAAAATATTCCGGAGAATTATTTTTCATTAAAGAAGTTATGATTCGAGGTTCTAAACGAGATTTGGTTAGCGTTGATTGTTGTACTATAAATAAGAAAAGCTAGGAAGAGTTCGGGGAAGGATGGCATAATCCAGAATAAATTGAAATAAAATTTTAGAAAATCTTTGCAACTCAGACCGAAGAGAGGAAAAATAAGAACAATAGTCGCTCCAAAACTATCACTGAAAACCGTGGTGCATTCAACTGCTTCAGCAATGGATATCCCAACAGTTCCCGACAGTTTATGCTTTAACTAGAAAATAAGTCAGTGCTTCATTTACTACTCTTGAGATATGTAATTAAATCGATAGAAAAATAAAAGAAAAATTATAAGCTTTTCCTATTTAATAAATTCAAATGATTTATGAATTTGTTTTTCTTCTTCTTGCCATGAGTAGCTAATTATTTTGCTAAGGTAGAGGAGGAAGCTATTTTTGATGTGTACTTTTTAATATTTAATTCTTTTGACATATTTACTCTATTATTTGTGTTATTTAATGGCTAATAATTTCTCTTCTTAAAATACTTTAATTTAATTGTTCTGAATAGTTTTAAAACTATTGATTTTTTATAAGCGAAGGAAATTATATTTTTCCATAACGACGTAAGTCTTAATAATAATTTAGAACGTGTACCTTCCGAGACATGAGATTAGGTTCGAAACTTTCTTGAGTATTTTGAAAGTGAGTGTTTAAGATATTAAATTGTTAATTGTACAAACATCAAAAGTAGTGGAATTCAAAACCCTAAACTTTTCTCCTATTTGTTAATAAACCAATTTCTTTAGTTATTTTATTTAATTAAATACATAAAACCTTTACAAAATATTTTCTTTATTTTAGTACAAAATTTGTTTAATAGCTAGAAATAATATATTATTAATCTTCATGGACGAACATATATTTGCCGCTTTTACTTTGTAGATATCGAATGATTACGGCTATATATTTTTAGATTATCACCTCTCCTTTTCAAGTTCTATCTAATATGGATAAATAAATAATGTAATATACTAATATTTCTAAATTACTTTTGTTCAATATTCTTACAAAGGTATGTATTCCAAAGGCCATCCAGACGATGACTTTTGTTTTGTTGATAGTCGAACGATGAATTTAATTTTTTGAAATCCTAGATGTTTCTTAATGTCGAAAAATTTCAAGGCTAATATTAATGTTATATGTGTCTCTTTTGAACTTGTAGATGCCGCTGGCATAACATGTGTCTCATTATCCGTTGGTACCATATTCACAATGCACTACGTATTATCGATTATATTCCTCGATATCCATAAATATTTGTTGAGTTTTAAGGATATGCAACGTAAAGAACGCCACATTGAAAAACAAAAAGAAAATAAATTGGAGTATGTGTATATTACATCGACAAACACATGTAAAAGTCATGCTTTTAAGAATCTTGAAGTTCCTACATCTTATACAATAGAAATATCCAAAAGGTCGAGTTCTATACTGTCATAAATCCAAAGTTTTATGAAAACAATACTTTTATACTTTAGCGTGACCGACTTGGACATCTTGGCTCTACTGTGGTGAGTAGGATTTTCCAAAACTTTCAAGAAAATCCCCTACCGAAGCTTCTAGCTAACAAAGAACTTAATTGTAATGCTTGTTCTTTGGAAAAATTGATTGTGAAACCGTCCTTGACAAAAATGGTTTTGTAATCCCATTCTTTCTTATGAAGGATACATGGTGATATATGTGGTCCCATATATCCTCATAATGGAAAATCTATATAATTTTAATTATTGAGAGATTACTTGAATTTGTGGATAGGAATATCAACTAAAGTTCACGTTAAAATATTTTGTTTTATATCATTTTAGATAGTGAAATCAAGTTGTTTTGCACGTATTACATTATTATTTTGAATATTAAAGATCCGAAAACTGATTACTTTATTATGTATCTTCTATTCTTGATTGATTGGGACTTATAAGTTTATATGGTCTCTTAAAATAATTTTAAAACGAGAAATTTCTTAATATGGAACTAATAAGTTTCATTTACAAAAATAAATAAAATACTATTTATATTCTTAAAAGCTTTAAAAATCATTTTTTGTTTATTGTTTTCCAACAAAATATATATATACTACATCTTTCTTATTCTCTAATACACAGTTCATCTACTGAAAACTAAAATGGAATCGTATTACGGTTGTAGTGTTACCTTTGCCTACATATTTCGAGTTTTCATTAACATATTTTTGTTTATGTTTTTTTGGCAACAACAAAAAAACATTTTGTTTAAACCTCTATTATTGGGCTGCAGTCCTTGGTTTTTGAGGGACTGCATAGGATTTAAATATCCTAAATATGGATTGGGAGAACCTAGTTTTAAGATATAACGTGTAGTTCCCCGTCCTGGTTCAGACGAGGTCTTTTTATATCCGGATCGTCTCTGATCCAGGACGGGGAACTACACCTTGTATCTTTCATAGGGCATTTTAGGGGTTTGAGTCGTTTGAAACGGTCTATTTAGTGTATTTATTAGTATTAGTTCCAGCTTGACTTTTTGGATTACAACGGTCTCTATCTACATATAAACTGAGTTTGTTGGAGGTACTTAAGAGGCGATGTGATCACTTTATTTTGTTCTAAGCAAAGACCACTTGTGAAATGAAAGGTACTGCAAACGCTCTGCGATACTGATAACATTTCAGCCATCCACCCATAATAATTAGCACTATCTAATTACGTATGGCTATGAAGTTAGATTAAATAGTTTACGTTATAATTAATTGGTTCAATAACCTATATAATTTATTTTATAAATCTATAAAACATCTAAAATTAGATATTATTTAAATACCCAAAAAAAAATTAATATTCCTTTCTCTCATTTATTTATTTTGTTTTTTAGTCTAATAATTATTTGAAAATGACTTAAATACCTTTCTGTGTCGTGGGCTGATTGAATATCCCAATTTATAAACTGAACTTGTTATCGTATCTGAGTGGAAAAAACAAACAAACTAATACGAAGCATTTCTCATTATCGAGTCAAATTAGTTCATAATATTAAAACATAATTAACTCTTAGATAACACCTGTCCAATAAAGCATAATTAACAAATGTTTTCAAATGGCAACATCCAATAAAGCATAATTAACAAATGTTTTCAAATGGCAACAGGTCTTAGAACGTTAGACCCACCATTTTATGAATCTGCACCATTGATTATAAACAATGCTAATATATCATAGTTAAGTGGCATCAATGTCTTATCAAAATGATAAGAAAGACTAAGCCCCAGACCAGAAAAAGGTCGAGAGAAATTTCAGACACGTTTGATATGGACCAAGTTCTAAACACCCATTGGATTTTTAGTTCTTTTACATCTTGATCAACCTTGTAATGCGAAATTTAAAATGGGAAGATTTGAAGTAGACTTAATCACATGGATGACCAATTGGTTAATTATAGTCAGATTTGTTAATCCCCAGGGGTTCAATGATTTGAATCCCAAGAATAATTTTAGTACCACCATCACCGCCTACTTTTGCTTTCGGCAACAATTTAAATCATTGTTTTATTCATGATGATCACTGATCACATATTAAATCTGGATAAAACTGATTTTATCCATATTTAATTATGGATAAAAACGAATTCAACTAAATCTATATAGAATGAAACCAGTTTCATAATAGATAAACATGGATAAAAATAAATTTAACCAAATTAAAAATAAGATGATATCTATCTTAGTTATTTTTTGAATAATTTTCTCTTGCTTAGTTTAAGTCAGGATGCATCCAGTTTCATCCTAGATATTTTTTAAATAATATTTTCTTTCTTATTTTAAGTCAGGATGTGACCAGTTTTATCCTAACTATTTTTTGGGGAAAAAAAAGTTCACATAGTTTAAGTCGGGATGCATCTAGTTTCATCCTAACTATTTTTCGAATAATTTTTTTTTCTTATTTTAGGTCTGAATATAACCAGTTTCATCCTAACTATTTTTTTCCGATTTTTTTTTTCAAATTTATTATCAACAATGGATCTTATTTTGTAGATCATCAAAAATCCTTTCCAAAAATATAAATTTTATCAAAATCGATCTTAAATTTAAGTGACAAAAGGATAATAAAAAGATAAATATAAAGATAAAAAATATAATTATCTAAATATTCTAATGTTCATTTCATCTATTCTTAATATTTACTTTTAGTAAAATAATTTGTATCATCTACCATGAATCTTTTAAAATGCATATAATAGGAAATCAAACATTTAAACAGATCCGTTCAAACTTAAAACTTTTTCTTTTCAATGACATACAATTTCCATTTTGCATATCACATAAAGGTTATTATGCAAAAGAAATCACTTGTTAGCTAAAGTTAAATTAAGCCAAAATGTTGCATAGAACTATCAAATTCTTTATACTAAATTCCTTTACTTTTGAAATACATATATAACAGAAAAATCCATTTTTCATGAACAAGTAGGATAAATCCTTTAACCCAGTCCCTGTTTCTAGCACCAAATTGTTTATGCCAAAATTCTCATTGACATCAACAACCAATGATTTGATGAAAAACAGTAAAAAGAAAGATTTTAACTAACATTTTAATACATTGGATCTTCTTTAAAATCAATTAAGAAAGGTTTCAATTAACCATATATTTACAAATCAATTATTTGATTAAATTGCAGTTTCAAATTCATAATGTTTTTAAGTACAGAAGATGAATCATGATAATGGAACTTTTAAATAGTATTTTATACAATGAATACATACCTAATGATCTTTTTTCTTCTTCTCCGATTACTCTTCCTTAGCCTATTTTCTCTTAATTTTCCGACCCCTTCTCTGTTGAATGCTCTCTTCTATTTATAAATTATCTAATGGGTCCCTCTTGTCCCGATACCTTCTTTCGTTCTCCTTATTATCTTTGGATCGGGATGATTGTATGGTTGACAGGTCATGATTTTTTCTTTTTGGTCCGTTACCTTGTATGATTAACACGTACTCTTCGTTCTTTGAGAATCATCTTTGTCCCGATCATATGTGCCAAGCATGTGGTTAAAGTAAATAAAAGTAATTATTGTCTTTACTTTCTCGTTCCAAATTCATTATTACTCTTAATTTCCCGATCCACGTTTATTATTACTCTTACTTTCCCGTTCCATATTCATTATTACTCTTACTTTCCCGTTCCTCGATCATCATTACTCTTACTTTCCCGTTCAATAAGCATTTAATGCTATCTGTTTCGATCAGTGTGGTACTACTTTTCCGATCTTATGTGGCAAACATGCAGGGATTTACTTAGTCTTTCACATATGTCTTTTTCGATCCTTTGATACGGCTTTGATTGTGTGCTTCTCGTTCTTCTTAGTACCACTGACTCCTTCGTTAATCGTCTTACACGTGTCGTCCTCCTTTTATTTCCCAACAAATTTCCCCCTTCTTCTTCTTTTTTCAAAAACTTTTAACGGTCGATCCAAGGTTTTGAAAAAAGTAGAAGAACAATTATTACCTTTCGTTTTACCATTACTTCTTTTTACACGTTATGCGAACTTTTTGCAAGCAGTAACTTCTATTATCACGTTTGTGTCAGTTACCTTTTTTCGAGGAAATCAAATCTTTACCTTGATTAACTCCTTTTCAAATTGTGACGGTTTCTATTCTTTTCTTTAAATACGATGCAGTCTTTTCCACTTCTGTCTTTACCTCTTAAAGTTGCTGCTCTTTATCTTCCTTGAAATTTTCAAATACTTTCGTTCTCCCAACTATTCAGGAGCTTTTAACATCAATAATATTTATTTTACCTTTGATCAAGTAATTGCTTAACTTCTTTCTCCAGGTATGTTGAGGATTTTTACCTCCAGTATCTTACTTTAATATTTAACCATGATTAGCTTTTAACAGATATGATTGAACTGATAATTATTTTTTTGATTTTTATGATTGTTTCTTTATGATCTATGATGATTCTTTCACACATTGATCCTTTGAAATTTTCTTTTCAGATAAAACGTTATGTCTTCCAGAAATCCCAATGCTGCTGGTGATCACCAAGAAACCGGAAGATCTTCAAGAGTTCCTTCTTCAAGATATGTTGTGTCTCGGTCTGTTCGTAATCCAGCTCCCGATGCTTCTATAACCGCTAATCCTTCCCCCATAAATAAGCGGGCTCATGCCACTTATAGTTATCGGTCAATGAACATTGAAGATTTTAAGAGAAGACATGCTCTTGAGGACTTTAAAGTCTCATACAATGACAAAAATAATGATGTACTAACTTTAGGAGCGATGCAAAGCTTTAACTATTCTCCCCATAGTTTATTAATTCCTACTGGTGCTTTAGAGGCCGGACTTCGCATCCCATTATATGAAAAAAAAAATTCTTTCCAATACGGAGTTCTTGCAACTCGTGGTGATTCTCCTCATGGACTAGCTCGATCCATTACTCAATACAATGGAAATTGGTGGCGTATCCTTGATGAGTGTAGCCTCCGAAGTGAAGGGCGAACTAATCTTACTTGCTACGTTCCATATTTTACAGAACCTGACAGTTATACCGTTGAAAATTTTCATACTACATACGGAGATTGTATTAGTAACAGGAATTTTATGAAGTGGAGCGTTAGCCCTGTTCGCAAGTGTCTTTCGGGATTTCCCTTATTACATGAGGTTGACGATCCAAAAATCAAATTTATTCCACATACCAAAATTGATTTTCCCACAAGAGAAAGAATCCGTCAAGATCACGACTATAAGTGGTATCGCACTCCAATTGTAATTGAAGGTCCTTGGGTTTTTGGTAACATCTCCAAAGACGAAATTCAAAGACTTCGTAGACGTTTCCCAAGCTATTGTCCTTGGCGGTTAAATTTTGATGACTTCAAGTTTGATTATAAGATTCGTATTATTCTTTATTTCAATATTGTCCCGAACTACCATTGAATTTTCCTTACGGGACAAATGTTTGTGCTTCAGGTTGAACCCGATTCTGAACTTCAAACCGATGTTCCTCCTCCTCTCCCAAGCCTTGGTATTCAGATCGTTGAAGGTAGGCAAAGAGTTGAGGAAGAAGTTATTGAAGGTAAGGGGAAACGAAAATTGGTTTTCCCTGAGAAGAAGAAAAAGAAACTAAGAAGACCGTTGTACCCTTCTGAAGTAGAAGAAGGGGAGATTAGAGATTACTTTGTTGAGGGGAATAGCAGTTCCTCTCTTATCGTTGCTGCGGGACAGTTTGTTGAAGGTTCGGTCCAAGCAGAAGTTTCGGGAAAACACGTCATCATCAATGTTGTTCCTGTTATCGTGGGGGAGCCAATTATTTCTTCGGACCAGCCTTCAATAGCTCAATCTATTTCTGAAGTTGTTCCTAATACTGCTGCTCCTACCGACCTTTATGATTCCCTTTCTCCCCTTCCTTATACCTTTTATATAGAGCCAATCGCTTCAAGTAGTGGTACAATAACAGATTTTACTGGATTACCTCAAGAAGAAGCAGATGTTATTGATGTTGAAGAAGAAAATATTGAGGAAGTGAATGAAGCTGTTACCGTTGAAGAAAATACTGAAAAAGAAAATGTTGTTGTTGATGTTGTTGTAGAAGAAAAGAGAAATGAAGTTTCTGAAGAAGCGAATGTTGAAAACATTGCTCCTAATACTTCTGTTGCAGATGTCCCTAATGTCCCGAGCCTCCTTGTGGATGAAAATGCTTCTGGAGTTATTCATGGATTAAATGCACCTATCGGGACATTAGTTCAGTCTGCCACTAATGCTAACAGAGCCGATGTTGACATTCCTGACGCTGAACCTTCTACACAAAGGTCCTTCTCTGAAGTGAATGAAGGAATCACTCTTGCTGGTGATGAAGACGAAGCTTTTCAGTGGTTTATTCCTAAAGGATTTCTGAATACTTCCGCATGTCACGATCCATTGAAATCTGATAGTTCTTTAATGGCTAGGTTGCGGACTTCATTTGGTGTTGTTCCGCTGGGGGATGCTCGGGACGCTTGGTTCGAAAGCGAGTGTTACGATCAATCGTTCCCACTTAGTCTTCCTTCTTCTTTAAATGAAGTTCTGACTATTGCAGAGGGTCCATCATATTATTTTCCGCACCAAGCTCTTGCTCAGCTTAAATATGGTACCGATTGCCTATTTGCTGCGTACAAGTTTTATAAAGCTCGGGCCACAATGATGGAGCTGATGTTCAAGAACGAAGCAATGAGGGTGAAGCGTGGAAATGATGATTTGCAGCAAGAAATTGAAAATCTCAAGCAACAAAACAACTATCTTCAACAACAACAACAATAGCAACAACAACAACTTCAAAATTTTGAGGATCAAAATCAAAGGCTTTAAAGTCAGAATCAAGGTTCGTTTCTTGCCCCTTAGTTCGTACTTATTTTGGGTTCGTACCTCTATAGGTTCGTACTAATTTATTTTTTTTTCTGAAGTTTTGATATTCATTTATGGGATCAGTGGGAGACTTGGAATCCCTGTTTAGGTTCCAGCGTAGGATGACTCAGTTGAACAATCATGCAAGAGAAGTAAATATGGAAATGGAATTGGTTAAAGGGAAATTAGCACAGTTGTTCGATAGTATTGAGTTGTATACTTGGAGACGTAATAGAGCTGAATCGAAATATCAGGAATCTCTCAAAACTTTAACCCTTAAAGAGGCAGAGTTTAAGTCTGTAGCTAGAGGTATATGATTGAGTTATGTGCTTGTTTTTCTGAGGGTATTATATGGTTTATCTGATACTTATTCTGGTTTTCAGGGCTAGAAAAGAAGGTCAACGAAGCTAACGCACGAGCAACAATAGCAGGAGCTGAACTCAATGTTGCAAATAACACAATAACAAATATTACTGAAGAGTTGAAGACTTCAGAGAAGAACGTAGCTCTGAGTGTAATAAAGCTTGGGGATTTGCAATCTCAATTGAATGCTGAAACTTCGAAACGCGAAGCTTGTGAACTGGAAATTATAAAAGTGCAATCAAAATCTGAGGAGCTATTAAAGGAATTAAATGCTGAAAAATATCAAGTAGAAAAAGATCAGCAAAAAATTAAAGATCTTCAATCAGAAATTAATTACAGGCATGCTTATATAATCTGGGTGAGACAAGATGCCAAGGAAAAAATTGCAATGTCATTTAATGCTGCCTTGGATCGTGCTCAAGCCGATCCTTCTGTTTTGAATGGTCGCGCTACCGTCCCGGTAGTTCCTCCTCAACCGTCCCGACGTTCCAATTCCGAAGCCTAGTTGTACTTGTTCTTTGCTCTAATGCTCATAGCTTCATCTTTTGATATTATTTTCTTGTATCCCGATCCTTTTGTATTTTGAATTTTGACATACTGTAGTTGGAAACATCATTTTGTGATTTTTTTCCAATTGTGCTTGGATATGCTTTTAATATTATCCCTGCATAAGAGATGATATTTATTAAATCTTTAGGTTAATCATATTGTTTCATGAGTACAATGGATCGAAGTATATATACCTCAAAACATGTAATTCGAGATCCCACACATACGAAACAAACCCGGGCCAGGGGTAAGATACAGGGTTGGTCCCGAACGTACTCTGAAAATGATAACCATAAATTAGGTATTCCTTCTTTATTAGAATTTCTTAATTATTAAAATTCTATAAGGACATTTACCTCTTTGTTGATATTACGATTGTATCTCTAATCGTAAGCGCTTTCCAGAATATGATGTTCCTGGAGTAATTGAATCTTGATTATGTCGCCAATCGTAGCGTTTTCCAGAATAAGGTGTTCCTGAATTTGAATTTTGATTATGTCGCTAATCGTAACGTTTTCCAGAATAAGATGTTCCTGGAATTGACTCTTATTTTAAGTATGACTTCATAAAGAATTTTATTATTAGATAAAGTATTCAATAAAGACTTTTATACCTGTATTGGCCTCCATAACTGTGCTATTAATCATGGATGATAAAGCTTTAAGTATTGTGCGTTCCATGGATGTTGTAAGATTTCTCCTTGCATATTCCGAAGATAGTATGATCCTTGTCCCGCTGATGCTTGTATTATGTAAGGACCATCCCAGGTTAGTGCGAACTTCCCAGCACTTTTGTCCCGATGGTATTCCGTGATTTGTCGTAAAACATATTGTCCTTGGACAAAGTTTCGTGAGTTGACCTTTTTGTGGTAATCCCGTGCCAACCTTCTTTGATAATTTTCCATTTTCTGGAGTGCCACCTCTCTTTTTTCTTCCAAATCATCCAATTTTTGTAACATTAAATCTGAATTTAGATTTCTCCCATGCTTCTGTTCTAGTTGTAGGTAAAATGACTTCTGGTTGTATAACTGCTTCTGTCCCATAGGTAAGAAGGAATGGTGACTCTCCAGTGGATTCTTTTCTTGTGGTACGATACGCCCATAATGTATTATGCAATTGTTCACACAATTGTTTGTAATGTCATCCAATGTTTTCTTCAAATTTGTTGCAATTGTTTTATTTGTAGATTCAGCTTGTCCATTACTTTGGGGATAAAATGGTGTGGATTTGTGTTTCTGAATGTTATATGCTTCAAATAGCATATCAATGTTCTTTCCTTGAAATTGTTGTCCATTATCAGAAACTAAGGCTGCTGGAATCCCAAATCTGCAGATGATATTTTCAAATAAAAATGTGAACACATCGGAGTCTCTGATCCGAGCTAATGCTTTAGCTTCTACCCACTCGGTAAAATAATCGGTGGCTGATAGACACATTTTAGTGTCTAATTTGCACCTTAATTTCTAGTGAGTTAGTATTCGATTTTGTGTCTATTACGTGTTTTTATGCTTTTGTAGGTACATTAGAAGAATAAAGATTTGTGGAAAAATTGGCTCAAAAAGTGTTCAAAGCACCCGGAAATATGGATCAAGGCACCCACACTTTGGATTGGGGCACCCTTGGATCGGGATGAGCTGGATCGGACCAACTCAGCGGTTCAACTCGGCCCAGTCAACTCGGTCAAAGTCAGTTGACCGAGTCAAAGTTTCATCGAGTCAAAGCTTCATCGGCAGCAGAATTGTGATCCAGTTTTTTTAGCGATTTCATCACAAATTGATAAGTACCCAATCTAATTAAAGGTTCGTATAATCGATTAGAAGCTTTAGAAGCCGAAGATAAGGGCTGGAGAATCATGTATTTGGCCGGAAAAGAGTTGTTGTTCCTGTTTGGATAGAAACAGGATTTACACGGTGATTAACCGAATTATATTGGGATTGGGATGTTCCAGAGAGTTCCTAAGCACTATATAAAGAGTTTACAAGCTTCAGAAAGAGGGGGAGAAGCCTAGGGAGCGATTCAGAAGAAATCCGGTGAAATTCCGGTGCCGCCGGTGACCTGCTGGTGCTCCGGCCGGCGTGTTCTTCATCCACCATCACCGAAGAAGACGACTCAGCCACACTTATAAGTGTTGCTGTTCCACTGTTGCAGCTCTGCTCCTGTTGCGTTAAGTTTTGAACGTTCTGTTGCTTAAAGCTCTTTGTAACAGCTGAACCCTGTTCTGTGACACTTATATACGTATCTGTTCAGCTGTTGCACTATTCTTAAACCTTGTAATCAATATTTTGAGCAATGAAATCAACTTTTGAGCAAGTTTTCTTCACCATGGGGTAAGTTTATTTACTGGGATGATGGATAAGGTATTTTTCTCAATTTTATGTGATTTAATTATTTTCTAATAATTATTTATAATTCTTTTATTATTATTTGCATGGATTTAAATTAGAAAAAAATGGTTTTTATTAAATAGTTGTGTTCTCTTTTGATGGGTCATGCTTAGTTAATTACTCTTGATGTCCCATGCTTAGGATTTACAATTATTCTTTTAGGAAACATATTTTCGGCAAACTTGAATTAAATTGTTAAAAAGAATTACATGATTAATCACATAGATTGTTAGAATTACCTGATTCCTGATTCCTGGTATTTTCCATATTTTCTAAAAATCATCTCTAGTGTATTTTCCTGATTTTTATTAGTTTAGGTTAAGTCCAATATTTTCTAAAATCATTACCTTCACAAGTTCGAGAATCGAATCTTTATTTACCACTTTCTAAACCACATCAGTGGCCACTATTAAATATTTTCTCTTTTTGGTCCCTTCAACTAATGGACCAACAATATCTACCCCCAATTTTGCAAATGGCCATGAAATGAGTATAGAATTAAGCTTTGTGGCAGGTGCTTTGATTTTTTTCACGAATCGTTGACATTCTTCACACCTTCGTACCATGTTTTCTGAGTCCTTAAGCATGGATATCCAATAATAACCTTGGGTTTTAGCTTTTAATGCGAGTGAACGCCTTCCACTGTGGTTTCCCGCATCTCCATAATGTATTTCTTTGAGTATCTGTAGTCCTTCCTTTTGTGATAAGCATCGGAACAATGGCCCGAGGAATGATTTACGATACAAAATTCCATCCCGAAGCTGGTAATTATCAGATTTGAGTTGAATTTTTTTTGCTTCTTTGGAATTTGAAGGCAATATTTTATCTCGTAAATATTGATGAATCGGAATCCTCCAATCTGGTTCACTTGGTTGATCATCTACTTGTTGAGGCATAGATGGGGCATTTTGTATTGCGGGATCATTAATTTCTTCTATCACATCTCATTCTATGTTATGAAGTGCTTTTATATGGATGGATGGTTCATATATTCTTCCGACTTTTATTGCTGGGATATTAGGATCGTTTACCATGGAGGAAATGAATGACAGTGCATCAGCATGTCGATTTTTGTCTCGGGGCAGATGCCGAAAAACTATGTTTGGGATTTGATTTGCTAAGATTTGAACAAGGTTTTTATATTGTACTAAATCTTCATCAAGTGTTTGATATTTTAATTCGACTTGTCGAATTACCAACTGTGAATCACTTGTGAACATTGTTGATTCCTAGCTCGATGATGAGTTTTAGAGCATGATCCACAGCTTCATATTCTACTATGTTGTTTGTATGTTCTTCAAACTCAAGACGGAATGAATGTGTCATTCGTCCTCCCATTGGTGCAGTAATCACAATGCCAATTCCTGCTCCTTCCTTGTTTCGGGACCTATCAACAAAGACTTCCCACCTTTGAGAATTTGTTGAGTTCAGAATATCTTGTAGATCCTCTTCCTCGCATCCTGGTAATCCTTGAATTTTATATTCTTCTTCAATCGGGAAATCCGCAAGGAAGTCAGCTAAAAATTGAGATTTTTGTGCGGTTTGCAACTCATAAATAATGTTGAATTGTTCTAGCTGGGCTTTCCATTTTGCGATCCTTCCTACTTTTCCTGTATTCTTTAATACTGATTGTAACGGTGCCTTGCTCGGGACACGAACATAATGTGTGAGAAAATAAGTACGTAACTTCTGAGTGGCAAAGACCAATGATAAAATGAGTTATTCGATTTTAGTGTAATTTCTTTCTGCCGAATTAAGGGTTTTGCTGATATAATATATTGGATTTTCTATTTTCATTAGTACGTACCATCACTGCGCTGATTGCATCTTCCATTGCCGCTATGTACAAAGTTAATATTTCTTCAGGTTCCGGTTTCTGTAATGCTGGCAATGTATCCATATGTTTTTTTATGTTTTGGAAAGCTTGTTCACATCGATCGTTCCAATCAAATTTATTTTTCTTCTTGAGTACATCAAAAAAGGTTTTGCACCGTTCTGATGATCTGGCAATAAATCTGCTTAAAGAAGCCAAACATCCATTTAATTTCTGTGCACTTTTAATGTTGTTGGGTGATGGCATGTCTGTTATTGCTTGAATCTTTGCTGGGTCAACCTCAATTCCATTTTTTATAGCCAAATAACCCAAAAAACGTCCCGAAGTAACACCAAAAATACACTTCTCCGGATTAACTTTCATCTTGTATTTTCATAATGCACCAAAAAATTCAGTGAGGTCTTGTAGATGATTGATAGATATTTCGCTCTTTACCGACATATCATCCACATAAACTTCTAGTATTTGTCCGATCCAAGGTTTGAATATTGCATCAACCATTCGTTGATATGTTGCTCCCGCGTTTCGTTATCCAAACGACATCCTGGTATAGCAATACAACCCCCGTGGAGTGAAGAATGCTGTATGTTCTTGATCAGCTTCTGCAAGTGCAATCTGGTTATATCCGGACTGACCATCCATAAAAGATAATGCCTCATGGCCTTCTACAACATCTACTAACTGATCAATGTTGGGAAGTGGATAACTATCTTTCGGACATGCCTTATTTAAGTTGGTGAAGTCTATACAGATTCTTACTCCACCGTTCTTTTTTGGAACGATCACCATATTAGAAATCCACGTTGGATATCGTACTTCACGAATGAATCCTGCATTTAAAAGCTTTGCTAATTCTTTTTCTACTGGATCGTGATACTCCGGTGCAACCTTTCGTATCCGTTGTCGAAATGGTATAGCATCGGGACGTATTTGTAATTCATGTTGTACAATATTTGGATCTATCCCGGGCATGTCTTCCATCTTCCATGCAAATATATCTACAAAATCACGAAGTAGCTTGATTAAACTTTGCTCCATGTCTTCTTTCACTAATGTTCCAATTCGCACTTGTTTAGGCCATTCTGAAGTTCCGATATTTATAACTTTAGTTTCTTCTACAGAAGTGAAAATTGGTTTAGGATTCCCGATCGAAGTTGGAGCTCCCTTTAATTGCTATGAGGGTCCTTCGAACTGCTGATTTGTTGAATTTTCTTGATTCTTACTGCTTTCTCCTAATTCATTTGTTGCTTTTTGTTCGATGTTTCTTTTCAAGTATTGATTTATTTCTTCTTCCTTTGCTTTGATTTTTCGGTCTTTCTTCCTTTCCCGCTGTTGTTGTTCCCATTCTTCATGCATTCTTACCTCCGCTATTATACAAAACTTCGCATCATCTTGATCTCCCTTGATCTCCATTTCCCCTTGCGGTGTTGGAAACCGCAAATATTGATGATAAGTTGAAATTACACCTTTCAGCTGGTATACCCATCGTCTCCCGATTATTGCATTGTACGGGGATGGAGCATCTACTACGCTGAATCTTGTCAAGATGTTAATTGGTCCAGCAGATACTTGCAAATCAATATCTCCTTCAGGTCTTGAAGCCATTCAATTGAACACATAAATAACATATTGGGACGGGATTAACTGATCTTTTTTGAGTCCCATTTTGCAAAATGTGTCATGAAACAACACGTTTAAGGAACTGCCCCCATCCAAAAGAGTTTTTCTAACGTTCCATCCTGACATTAGCAATGTAAGAACCAAAGGATCATTGTGCATCTCAATTTCTTGATTTACTTCATGTGCTGAGAAATTTAAAGGGATGCCATCCAGTCTTCCAAAGCTTCCGTTATCCTTCCTGATACTTTAAAAATTTCATGGTCTTGAATCCTCTTGCACAACTTTTTATTGATTGCAGCGTTCATATCTGTATCTCTTTCTTCTGAAAATGATATCATATTAATGGTGTGTTCGTTATATGGGATATGCACTGCTTTGCCTTTGTCTGGTCTTGCTATTGGTTCGGGCCTTTGAATATATTTTTTCAACTCTCCTGCATCAATCATTTTTTGTACCAGTATAATAAAATTCCTGCAATTATCTGTTCTGTGCCCTTTATAACAGTGGTACTCACAATAATCTTTCGAACGTTGTGTGAACTCAGGTTGATTGCCTTTTGATGGTGGCCACTGAAAATCTGGTTTATTTTTTATGATTTTGAATAATTCAAAATATGAGATATTGAGCTTTGTGAACACTCTTTTTTGAAATCGCTGAACAAATTTTTTATTATCCCCTTGCCGTGGGCGCTTTGATTCCCTTGGTTCAGATTTATGAGGGAATTTCTTTTTTTGTTCTAGTGATACTTCAATTGAATTTGTCCTTTTCATGTTTCTTTGATTTCGTGAATTACTTCTTGGACCTTGTTCTTGCACATCTTGCATTCTTGCACATGTTTCTATTATTTCCCTGAGTTGTCCCTCGGGGGATTGTTACGATGAATTTCAATAAAAAGTTGACATCTCCGATCAGCGATTCCCCACTTATAATTATTGATCGTTGTACTTGAATCTACATCTCCAATTGCTTGACAAATTGTATGCCATCGGGCCGTATATGACCGAATCGTTTCTTCTGGCCATGATGTAAGGGAATATAATCTTTCTACTCCCGAATCAACGGGCTTGTTGTACATGTATGCTTTGAGAAATTTCCTCACTAACTTTGAATAACATTGAATGGAACTTTCTGGCAATCTGTCATACCATAATAATGTTGAATCTTTCAAACTTGATGGGAAGCATCGACACATTATTGCTTCGTGTCCGTCCCATCGTGACATCACTCGATTATAATATTTTAAATGTGAGGTCGGGTCCTTCATACCATCATAACATTCAAATACAAGGATACTGTATTCTCTTGGCAATGGAACACACGTCAACTGTTGAGTCAGCGGTGTCCGCTTAGCTACTTTCAGCACCTCTTATATTCTTCCCCCCTTCTTTATTTTTTAATCCTTTTATCTCTTCTTTCATTTGCTCCATTGCTTCAATACATTTTTGCCATTGTGCACGTTGAATTTCTTGATTTTCCCGTTGCCTCCTAGCCCGTGATGATGATCCTGCTAACACCATTCTCTGATCTTGATTTTCCTTTTCATTTCTGGGTGTACGCCTTCCAGAAATTGCTTCTTAACTTCGTGACCCTGTTGCAGCTTGTCTTTCCTCACTTTGAATCGCATTTTTCAAAGCTTGATTTTCTCTGGTTAATAATTCGATTCGATTATGACTGGCCCTTTGTTCTCTTCTTATTTCATTCATTTCTTTCATCAGATTTTGAAGATAATTTACTTCATTTCGCGAATTCTCCTGATGTGACGAATGATTTTGAATAATGGTATTTGGTGTTAATTCAAGAATAGGTGAATGATTTCCTACATCACTTTGTTGTTGTTCTGGCTCACTCTCTTCTTCCCTTTTCCTGTAACTTTGTCTGTCGTTACTGTCTTGATTTCCAGAGACTGCTTCTTGAGACATATTTCTTCTGGATTCTTCTTTGCTTGACTATTTCTTTTTTCCCTTGAATTCTATTGATCTTTTAAAAGTTAGTCATATAATTTCTTAACAGATTATTTAATAAAGAAAGTGGCAAAGACTAGTTTTCTGACCTTCTAAAAATCTATCAATACTTTTAGTAAAATAATTTGTATCATCTACCATGAATCTTTTAAAATGCATATAATAGGAAATCAAACATTTAAACAGATCCGTTCAAACTTAAATTTTTTTCTTTTCAATGACATACAATTTCCATTTTGCATATCACATAAAGGTTATTATGCAAAAGAAATCACTTGTTAGCTAAAGTTAAATTAAGCCAAAATGTTGCATATAACTATCAAATTCTTTATACTAAATTCCTTTACTTTTGAAATACATATATAACAGAAAAATCCATTTTTCATGAACAGGTAGGATAAATCCTTTAACCCAGTCCCTGTTTCTAGCGCCAAATTGTTTATGCCAAAATTCTCATTGACATCAACAACCAATGATTTGATGAAAAACAGTAAATAGAAAGATTTTAACTAACATTTTAATACACTGAATCTTCTTTAAAATCAATTAATGAGAAATGTTTCAATTAACCATATATTTACAAATCAATTATTTGATCAAATTACAGTTTCAAATCCATAATGTTTTGAAGTACAAAAGATGAATCATGATAATGGAACTTTTAAATAGTATTTTACACAATGAATACATACCTAATGATCTTTTTTCTTCTTCTACGATTACTCTTCGTTAGCCTATTTTTCTCTTAATTTTCCGACCCCTTCTCTGTTGAATGTTCTCTTCTATTTATTATCCCGATACCTTCTTTCGTTCTCCTTATTATCTTTGGATCGGGATGATTGTATGGTTGACAGGTCATGCTTTTTGCTTTTTGATCCGTTACCTGTTATGATTAACACGTACTCTTCGTTCTTTGAGAATCAGCGTTGTCCCGATCATATGTGTCAAGCATGTGGTTAAAGTAAATAAAAGTAATTATTGTCTTTACTTTCTCGTTCCAAATTCATTATTACTCTTACTTTCTCGCTCCACGTTCATTATTACTCTTACTTTCCCGTTTCATATTAATTATTACTCTTACTTTCCCGTTCCTCGTTCATCATTACTCCTACTTTCCCGTTCAATAAGCATTTAATGCTATCTGTTTCGATCAGTGTGATACTACTTTCCCGATCTTATGTGTCAAACATGCAGGGATTTACTCAGTCTTTCACATCTGTCCTTTTTCGATCCTTTGATACGGCTTTGATTGTGTGCTTCTCGTTCTTCTTAGTACCACTGACTCCTTCGTTAATCGTCTTACACGTGTCTTCCTCCTTTTATTTCCCAACACCCACTAAGTAACAAAAATTTGACTTCAATTCCTTAAAATATTGTCAAGAAAAATCCCTTCCATCGATACGGAGTTTCTACACCAGAAACCAGCTTGGGATCTAATTTTTTTAATCACCTTTTAGCGTAGAAGTTGGTGGTTGGTGTATTTGATTATGAGTTTGTTTTTGTGGGTCTACACCGTCCAAAGTAATAGCTGCCGGAAGTAATTACCATAGAACTTGCCCAGATGTTGATAGGATTTTGAGTCTCGAACCCTTAAAAATTAGATCAATGCGGTTGGTCATAACTCAATCTATGTTTACATACAATTAAAATTAATTTCAAATGCCAAATTAGATAGAGCCAAGGGCGGAGCCAAATATTTAAAATAGGGGTGTAAAATATTTCCTTATATATATTAGGGATGCAAAATGGGTTTGGAAGACCATTTTACACCAATAAATACTAAAATTTATAATATGGGGCTTGTGAGTCAGTTGAGCTAGATATACAACTGTATACCCATGCTCTATACTGGCCCCACTCCTAGATTGGTCGTGGAAAAACAAATGAATAACGAATTCACCAATTTTGCAGCAAAGAAGATTGACAATTGACGATTACAGGTATCTTTCTTATGAAGGGTATCTATAATTGCTATCTTCTTATGATATACCTGACAAAGGAAGAATCCAATTTTATGTAGCCACACCCTCGACCACATGCTTAGGTTTTAAGTTTCCAATTCGTGGTCCACGCTTAGTCATTTCCATCAGCAAAATACTAGTCGTACCCAAAATGCTAACCAGCTTGACTAGGGTAACCCTGAAGCCACATCTATATTTTCCTTGTCTAGAGTCAGTACTAGTGAGATTAAGCGAGAAAGAACGGCAGAAGCGGCCTATGGTTGATAAATATAACTAAACAAATCTAGTGTACTTACTATTGAGAATGATGCTATACAAAAATGTGATTGGGAGTTAAGGTGTGATAGTTGAACGGAAAGGTAATTGAACTAGAAAAAGTTCAGCCTCTCCTTCAATCACTAATCTAGAACAGGCCCATTAAATAAAAGTACTTACCCCACCCAACCTACATGTCGACCTTCCTTTATTTAATGATCTCTTCATTCACACCATAAACAAGTAACATCCAAACCATGGAATAGTATCATTCTTCTAAATTTGAATGCTAAGTAATTTAATACTGAAAATACATCGACAAGTTGAGTTTTTATTGGTCGGTTTCTATATTCTTTATTACTGCACGTGTTCTCTTTGGCTAAAGTTCGTTGTTTCGCCTACCAAATCTCTTCTATAGAATCTAACCGGCCACATGATTGGGTAGTTTTTTGTTGATAAGAAAATTCTATATGGGATAATAAGAAACAGAAGTTGGGGCATGCCCCAATAACAACATGTATTTTGTCCTTTATTCAGGGCATGAAACAAAAAAGCTAAGATCATGTTTAAGAAACTTGGCCCATATCGTCAGCACCAGTATTTGGTGTTACTGCTCAGTGCATTTGAAACAAAAATACATATGGGCTGTTATTTGAGTGAAATATCAATAACCATGATATTGATCGGTAGCCTGGATTGTTTTATTTTATATAAATTTGATAAATTTAATGGAATTAATAGCCCCGTAACAGTTATGCATTTTCCTTATTCCCAACTTATGTATTCATGGGAATTCAAAATTAAAACCCAAAATATCATTATTGTTAAAGGCGAGTATAATATTATTAGGGCAGGTACCACTGGCTCTCTAAATCGGTCGGTTTATCGGTAGTGGTACTTGCCTTTAGCAATTTTGTGAAATATCTTTATTTCATTTGATAGCAGTAGTTAATTAGGTGCATCACTTTTCAGAACAGTCTGAAATGCGTTATGAAAGATCTTATATTGGTCATGAGTACAATTGTTTTATCACTACTTTCACGACAATGACTAATCACTTTCTTTCTTTTTTTCATAATCAATGACTATGATTTTGGATTCATAGTCAAACTTAGTAGGATTGGTACATTGTACTTGTTGTTAGTAGGTTTAATGACACATGTTAGCTCGGGCTATGGTAACATAGTCGAGTAGCGCTGGCCGGTAGCCCGAGCTAACATGTGTCATTAAACCTACTAACAATAAGTACAATGTACCAATCCTACTAAGTTTGAGATCCTAATTAGGAATGTCGTGTATTATTTAAAAATAATGCTCTCTCCGTTTCTAGAAAAGTGTTACTATCACTTTTCATTTTAGTCTAAAAATAGGTCAATTTAAAAAAGCGATAATAACTCTTTTCCTAAAACGGAGGTAGTATATAAATTGTCGGATTATTTGTTATTGAATAATACGTCCGAATTAATTTAACGACGAGCTAAATATGTGTGTTTTGTGGGCTTGGTAAATATTTCATGAATTTTACGCATGAACTATTCGGTCGTTTGATTCGCCAGTTGTGTTATCACAAAACCTTTTACTTTGGCCAAGGTATATTCATAGGCACCGATCAAATTGTAGGTGGGAATTGAACAGTCAACCCGTTGCTTCCTATTTTTAACCTTGAACCACTATACCAGTTTTTTTGTTGGTGTTAAATCTAGATGTATTAAGTATATATTCTATTTAATCATAAACCATTCTTCGTCTAAAACATATTTATTTTATTAATTAATATATAATAAATTTTCAATGCCAAATTCAAATTAATAAAATGAATACACGTAATATACTATTCTGAATTACTGCAGAATCACGAACCATTGATCGAATTTTGAGCGAATTACGAATCCGCATAATACTCGGTCTCATCCTCAGATAAATCCGTCCAACGAGACACCTACAAATTACTAGGGTTCTCAATATAGATACACTCATTGTCAGTTTCATTTAAGGGTGTTAATGGATGCGGATAATGCCCATCCAAAGATACTGCACCACATCTGATTTTGACTTGAAATCCGAATGGATGTAACCTTTTTCACTTCGAATTCACATTCGTGTCATTACCTGAATATTTTATATTTAAAATCATTCGAGATAGAACAATCAATTGTTTGTATTTCTGCTAAAGATTAATTCTACAAAATAAAAAGAAATTAAGATAAACATATTTATAAATAATTATTGAATGTGGATTTTTGAAAAGGGATAGAATAGTAAAATAGCCCTCTGCCTAGCAGAAGAAACATAGAAATATCCACGCATAATTCTGACTTTGTACCGAAATATAAAACATTATATTTTTACTTACATTCCACAAGAGAATTAAGAATACAATGTCTACAAATAACTACATGCGTTCTATATTGATCCCGTAGTCCCTCTAATATATACAATATGTATGCCCTATCAAACCAATCTCAAGTCGCATAATTCATAGTTGTATTCCTTAAATTTATCTCGAATGCACATCAATGTTATAACAACATCCATTTTATTCCGGGTATAGTTGATGCCTGATCCTCAAAGACGCATTCTAGCTTAAGATCTGTTCACAAAGAACACATCACAATCTGATGTCATGTCCTCAAGGATATATGTCACTCTAACATCGTTACTCGAGGACGCGTCACCGTTTACACAATCTGGACGCATCACAACCCTAGAACCGCTCCCTAAGGGCGCATCAGTTTTTTACACCGTCCTTTTAGGGACTCATCACCAACTCTGGAGATGGCCTAGTACTTGCACCAGTCTTTCTCGAGTCCGTTACTTCCCGTCCCTGAGGACGCGCCCTTCTCGCAGAGCTGTCCCCCAGGGATACGTCATTGATAATAGCGTTGGCATATATAGCTCTTCATCAAGCCTCTTTGCCGGTCCTTGAGTGCGTCATGTTTGGTCCTTGGGAACTTTCGTGTAATCTTGGCTTCAAACACCCCAAATTTGCGTCATGCTACTTCTAAGCTAGTACATGACAATTAAAATTACTATTTTACTAGACTCAACACTGGTTAGTCTACTTAAAAAATTAAGTAAATTAAACGAAGCAACTTGCCTTACTAATTAGACAAGTTATTGACTTGACTTAATCAAAATATTAGTTGTCCATAACTCCATTATTTTCTATGATATATCAAATATAACACATGGGGGTTCTCATTAGGTTATTGGTTTGGAGGTCGACGGCAACGTGTGATGTAGCTACACATCCAAGAGAATAAGGTAATAACTAGTGGGACGGTTAAAAGCAGTTGAGAGGATGAGGAGTAGTGGTCATACAGTCCTCCTGAATTATCGGACATGACTCCACTACAATATCCACAGTCATCACTTTTTCATCTCTTCGTAACTTCTACAACTTACGAGAAATCAGTGTGTATACGACAAGACTATAAATAGATGGCTTCATCTATTCGACAAGAAGAGAATATAGACATATCCCAGAGATAATCCAATCTTAAATTACACACTACCATTTTTATCACATAGTGATTTCTCAACCTTATTTGCTTCCCTCCCCTAAGATCAACCCATCATCTCTACCTTTGTGACGGAAGCAGGACGTGAACGACTATTTCTTGGTTTAGGCTCGTCCTGTTTGATTTTGATCTCTCGAACCTATATAAGGTACTCTTTTGCAGTACATTTGTTCTCACTCTAAAAAAATAATGTTTTTAAAAGAATTTTAATTATATTTGGATAAAAAAATATGGATATACGCTTTTGTAAGTATAAATTATATATATATTCACATATAAATTTAAGATATGGATAAGTCAGATGCAGATACCTTCCTTCTAGTTAATTAGAAAACCGGGAATTCGAATCAGATTAATATTTTCAGATGATATCGGAAGCGGACTTGGACGAATTTGTGAGTTTTCAAATATGGGAGATTTTGCGCTACCTTCCTTGGATATTGATCTAATTTGCATTACCTCCCTTATTATTTAACAATAAGTGAAACCTCTCATTTGTTAACTTTGCCGTCACTTTTCAATTAAGTGACCACGTGCGACAACGCGTGTGATATTAAAACAATTAATTTTTAGAAATCCTAATATACCCTCAAGCCTTAAATAAAAACGATACACGTGTTGGAACAATACCGATTGATTATCTCAAATGCACTCCTTGTCGGTTATTTTGTCAAACATATTAAGTAAAGGAACAATGTTCTTCCCCATACGTGGTAAAGGATCCTTGATCATTGATGCGAGTCGTAGCTGTAACAAATTACTCAAGATATTTTCCACTAATTAACTAGTAGTATACCGGTAGTAAGGATCGTCCACAGAAAGTTGTGTAATTGATATGTTATTTACATTAGAAAAACTATAATAAAAGTAATACTAAGGGAGATTGGTTTAATTAACTAAAAAGAACAATAAAAAGATAATAAGAAAGAGACGATTAAGAATTCATTCGTTGTTACCAAACATTAACTGGGATTAGTATACTTATCTATCTTCCATTAGAATCATTTATCACCAACCGTAGAATAGCAGGTACGCTTAGCTATCCCCAAAATTCCTTGTATCACCGGATAACAGGTACGCTTAGTCACCAGATTCTATCAAACTGAGCCGCCTTGAGGTACGCTTACAAGGTGTAACTCGATCGAACACTTTAATATTTTTGAATTTAGGTTTGATCCTAGTAGTTAGACTCAGTACGCTCGGTCCACTTGCTAGTGTTGTCTTCACACACGATTGCTTCACAAAATCTCTCTGCAAGGTCTCACGTTCTCTACTTTTGTAGGAGGTGATCGACAATTACGGATCACTCAACTCTCTACTAGTAGTAGAATGATCAATAAATTAATATAGCGTGCACTCCAAACAATCTAAGAAATCAATCATAAACTCTAGATATAGTGAAAACAAACGATGATGATAATAACTTCAAACAAACTTGTATTAACTTATAAAGCTTCACGCTTAGAACATTGAATTCATCCTTAATCAACAAAAGATTAGCTATTCATGATACAAAGAAGAATGGTTTCCCCCTAAAGGGATAAACCCTAGGTTTTTGGTGCCGAAGTTGTGATATGAGAGGTAGAGTAGATCTAAAATATATCTTGTTTGAGTCTAAGGTGTCTTCCTTTATAGGTTTTAAACTTGTCCTTCAAGTATCCTCTCCTCATAGGGTTTAGAATCCTTTCAAGACCATATGATTTCTATCTTCATATGATTCGGAAGGTTACATTTCCTTCATACCATTCAACGTGTGTAGGATTTCTATCTTCATTCCTGCCTGCACACATGTGTGAACCATGAAATACGTCTTTTGAGTGTTAAATTCATAAAATCTTGTTGGTGAGGTAGAAATATTTGGTCACTTTCGAACCTGGATCCTTTCACATGGTGGTTTTCTCCTAACTCAAGGGTTAAGCATGAGAATAATGTTCTTTATACTTCTAACTTCTTATTGTTAGTATGCAGAAACTTTATGTCTTCGTAGCTCATTGAATGCATGTGCTCCGGAATAGTTAAAACTTGGAGTAGGTTTTGTGGGTAAATCTCTTATAAACCCTCACGAGACAAAACTCGTCCACTAGGGACACCTAGGGGTTTAAAGGCTTGTTACACATTCTAAGTGTAACCGTTTCATCAACAAAAAGGAGTTGTATTTTAGATTAGTTTAGATTTGTAGTTTGCTCGAGGACTAGCAAAAGGCAAGTGTGGGGGAATTTGATAAGTGCATAATTTATACATTTTAAGTATCATTTCCTTATACTTATTTGCTAGATTTGTGTGAATTACCGTGTGTTAGTATTACTTTTGTAGTTTATGTGTTTTATTAGGTTACATCTCTGAAACAAGTGAAATGGAGCTTTACAAGAAAAGAATTTCCAAAGACCCAGTGGAACTCAGTCTATTCCAGGATTTATACCCTCTATCTTGTGGAGAATTGCATTACGAAGCCGACGACGAGACAACGGGGTCATTCCGACTTCGTATGAGAAAGTTATAAGCGAAACAATAATTCAAGGGCAAATTGGTCATTTCAAGGGATCCGGATATTGGCACTTTGTCATATTATAAGGGCTGCCCATATTTGAATAATGTTACCAGCACCGTTCAACTTACTAAGGGGCACCTTCTTCATCCTCACTTCACGAACAGAGAAACTCGGTCAATCTCTAGCTAGGTTTTGTTACGCTGATTTTTGGGAGTGAGTGGATTCATTGGGTTGTATAGGTGGTTGGAAAGTATGGATGATAATCAAAACAATGGAGATTTAATGGAGGAACATATCTCGAGTGGAGATGGCTGTCAATGGTTGATTGATGATGGATGATGATCTCGGTGATTGAATCACGGACACGAACCAGATTATGTTGTTAGTGGTAGTGAAGATGGAATAAAAGGCATTGAGAGAATAGCTCGAGCCTGGGTGATGTTAACTCATGATAAGTTGTTGGTTGCCAAGAGAACGAAGTACATAGGTTTCTTCTATTACCGTTCGATGATGGATTAATATGGTTTGAATTGGGATCGAGCTCAAGTGTATAACACTATGTTAATTGAATTGTTGGGAATGATGGGTTAGAATCGAAAATTGAGTTGAGCTCGACAAAACAGTGGCACGAATTCTTGCAGCTATCGGTAATAACGGTGGTTGATCATGGTGTTTTGCAGATGAGAGCTGATGGAAACTGTATCGTCGATGGATTTGTTGTTAGCGATGAGATGAATGGTGATGTTGCTTCTGGGATGAGAAGGAATGCTGTCATTAATAGATTTGAAAAGAATTCGAGTTTGATATTGTGATGGTAATAAGCTCGAGATGCTGGCAGTTAGAGCAGAGTTTGTAGCCGTAACCCGAGAGGTATTGGTTGAGATATGGAAGGTGGTGTTTAAGTGAAATTAAGAAACTTTAGAATTCGTGCGAGAGAAGTCAAGAAAAGAACTCAGACGTGTATGACAAGGAATTTGAGTTGTACACGGATTTGGTTTGTTGGTTATATATAGCCTTGTAGAGACCTCCGGACATAGACATAAGGCCAGAGAAACAGACAAACACGGAACATAAACAATTTGGGAGGAGCCGTGAACAAAGTCTACAAAGGGTTAGTTTGTATTTCTTTTTTTTTAATTAATTTTTATGGATTTTGAGAAAGCCATGTTGGGATAATTCCTTTGTTAGGGCGAAAGGATGAACTTGTAGAGATGTTTTTTTTTTGTGTTTCAAAACTAGGGTTTTCAACTATATGAACTTAATGTCAATGTTTTGTCTCTCTCTCAATGTTTTACCTTCTCAGTGATTTTTCATGTTCTATGCCACGTATAGTTCATTGTTTGATTAGTAGAAGGACTCGTTGAAACCTTGTATGAAATCGTTTTTATGAATACTCTTTGACTCTTTATGCCACGTATACTTAGTACTTCGAAATTCTACCTTAGGTTGAGAACAAACAATTCTTTTTGGAAATTCTTTTTGAAAATTATTTCTTCGGTTCTTAAACGAAAAATCTTCCGTGTATTAGTAGCTAGATTTGCTATTTTACATGAGCAAAATGGAGACCCTTTTGTGACGAACGTAATTAAACCCTAGTCTACAACGGATTCCCGGAACCTTAACGTTTTCCTATTACTGTTTTCAAAATTTACTAAATAATTTTAATTCACTCGTTAATTTAATTCTTTATAAATAAAACCTAAAAAATATTTTAATACAAACTTCTCGGGGGAACGAACCATATTTGCTCTTGTCTACATCTTTCGACATTGTGCGCTTGCGGTAAAACAAAGCCCGTTTTCCGACGCATCAGTATCAATCCTCCTTTTTCTACCGATTGTTGGTGTCCAAAAAAAAGGGTTTTCTGATGCCAAAATCGTCCCTAATCGGTAGTCACGACACCCTCCTTATCTACCGATTGTTAGAGCTTAAAATATGATCTTTTCTGTGTATGAAACTTCCTATAATCGGTAGTTAAATTTCCATGTTCTCTTTCGATTATATTGCTGTGTGTTTCGCTCTTTTCTTTTGGCTATTTTGCTCATAATTTCCTCATACGAACTCGGATGAACTTATTCTTTTTGTGTTGGCTTCGTCTTTCAATTATAATCAAGATGATGATAAGAAACTCTGGATTTAAACAAGTTGAATTTGGTATTTGAAGCTTCTTCACTTGCAGAACTCAATTTCCTTGTTCATTTCATGTCACAATGAACTCCTCTCTTCTTGTTTGGCCTTGGGACACTTGAATACTTATAGTACTTCACTTCTTAGCTCTTTTGTAACCGCATTCACTCTTATTGGGATGATTCACCTAATAGAAGAAAATAAAACAAGAGTAATAACAAGTAATATGCAAAATTATAGCAAATATTGGTATGGATTTGACACTAAAATCATGTACATTATGCACTTATCAATCATCGTCGTGAAATAATAGCATTAGAATCACAACATCCATAACCCCTCTTCAAGAGAGGGTAGGATTCGCAAGAACAGAGAAAAATACACATGGATCTTAAAATCAAGATATGAAGATAAGATGCAACATAAAAATGAGATCAAAGGAAAAATTTGAAAGATTAAGAATAAAATAGCTAGGTCACTAAAAAGAAAAAAAAAGTGGCCATCAATTTCTTAATATTCTAGCTAACGGGGTGAAGACTAGACGTGAATGGTGAATGTTTATACTTAGAAATGTTTCAATGTTACAGATATACACAAAATTGAGGAGACCATCACGAGATTATAACATGATAATAAATAAATTATTACTGGTAGCAGGGAAACCCGAATCGGTAGTGACAAAAAGATGTCTTTGTCTTGGACGGATTTGGATCCTTAAACTTGTCTTCAGGTTTCCAAATTTAAGGATTTTGTTATATTACTTGTTGTTGCTCGACCCTTAACCCTTGATTATAAATCCAAGAGAAAATATGTTATGTTTTGATTTGTAGTTTCACGTGTAACTTTATGAAGATATTTTCATCTTCCATTTCAATTGTGGTGCCATTGGAAAAAATTAGGGTTTCATATTCTTTTAGTTTCAAAGAAGCTGCAGAAAATAGGTCGGAGACGGAGATGAAGAAGAAGAATACGGAACTCTTATTCTCTATCTCTATATTAATACTAGAACACGTGTTAATTAAAGATTGTGGTTTATTTAGATCTTACCAAATGTATAATTTTTATTTTAAATTAAAAGGTATTTTGGGATATCGAAAAGAAATTATTTTATATTTAACAAACGCGTCGCACGTGGTCATTTATCTGGGTGGTGATGAAAAAATTAACGGATGGAAAGTTTCACTAATATCAATTAATAAGGAAGGTAATGCAAATTATTCATTATCCATGAGAGATAATGTAAAATCTCTCATATTTTACCCGGAAAATCAACAATTTGTGGTTGATCAACTATTTTGGACGATGTTTCTTCAATATCCTTAGAAAATTGTAGTTATGTCATCAACTGCTTTTATGTCACCCACCGAGACATATTATTATCAATAATCATATTGACCCTGATGTAGTTCCTTGTGAGAAATCTCTGAGGTTGATGCACACAAAAGGACAGAGCCACCTGCTCATCAAATTGTCCTTAACACAATAATCCACGGGTACTCCTCAAGAATGAGAGATGTTATACCCCAACAGTGGAGATGTGTCCAGGATAGAACTGCCCGTTATGATTTGTATAAGCACAATACAAATCACCCTCAAACGAACTTAACAACAAGATAGTGGAAGGGAAATAAACAAGCAATTTTGCGCAAAACAAAACAAGAAGAGGGAAAAAGAGTTAGGGATAGTAGCCTGCTCTGGAGTGAGTTCAAATGGTGAAATTTGTTTTCTTTTATAGGTAGAAGAAGAGAACGTGTCAATCAATTCCGTGCATGAATCACTGACATTATGGTTGAAATTTAATTCCACGCATGAAGCACGGAATAATGGTTAAAACGGACATAAAATTGTTAAGAATAATTCTCTCCTAAAATTTCGCCGGGTCATACGCCCCCACATTTAAAACAAGATTTGAATTAGTCATAAATTCTTTTAAGAAAATATATTATGTTTCAAAAACGTAAGTCTTGGTTGACCCGCAGCCTTGGCTACGCCCGCACCCAAAAGCATACTCATTCCCGCAGCAGTAGCCACCGTCACACCCGCACCCGCAACCACAACCACAGCCACAGCCTTAGCCGTAGCCGTAAGTCCGCAAGCACACAGGCGCACAAGCTCGCAAGCTCGCAGGCACGCAAGCTCGCAAGCCGTAAGCGTGCGTGCTTCGGTGCGAAGCACCGCACATGTGTGAAAAGTATATTTGCTTCAACTAGCCCATTTTAGTCCTCCCCCAACCACAAAAGCTTTTAAACCCTAAGGGACCTCCCTTAGATATAACTTTTGTGGTAATAAGAGAGGAATCATCTTTAGTCTCTCCAATGTGGGACTAAAGGTTCATTCATAAAAGTAAAAATGAGCTAGTGATTCTTAGTGACCCATTGGTCCTAAGATCCATTCCTACCAAGACCAATAAATCATTTTAAATTCATTTTCTCCAACAATCCCCCACATGAATGAAAACCCGATGAAAATCAGAAAGTGAGAAATACCACTTAGGCAATAGGTGTCCATAAGGTCTTGAACCTTTGTTTAGTGAGAAATTACCGGAACTACTTGATGGACAGTGAACGCGATGTCTTGAACTGCCATCGTTTTGTGTAGTTCATCAATAACTTCCACGTGTGATATCTCTCTAGGTGTTGTTAAGTTCGTGCCGTTGTGTCCATTTTAACCCTAGACGTATCCCGTTTCTCAGAATGCTCTAGAGAATCAGCTCAGTTCTCATAGGAAGCGGCCCACTTCCTCATTCAGATAGGTGAGTTCTATCAAGAGTGTTTACTACTACACCTCACTTAATCTTAAATTGAAACTATAGAACTCATTAAGACTTAATAAAAAGTCATCCTCACATGCAGCCACACTATCACGTCTACACCATAAGGAAGGGACAGAGAATGAAATTCTCTTATAGTGTTTCCTTTAACCCACCACAAATTAGTTGTCTCATTCGAAACCTTGATCTTGGGATCTCCAGTCAGCAAGGTTGAGTATCCTTCATGGCAAGTTTATTTAATGAGCTTAAGCCCCATCCCCCTCGATGCATTACTAACTATCTCCTTGTACAAACCTTTCATCAAAGGGTCATCGATATTCTCCTTAGACCTCACAAAGTCAACAGAAATAACGCCATTTGAGATTAGTTGTTTTAAGGAATTGTGTATTCTACGAATGTGTATAGACTTCCCATTATAGTTGCTGTTTTTAGCATTAGCTATTGCATCTTGACTATCACAATATATAGATATAGCTAGCACAGGCCTATGCCAAAGAGGAATGTCTTCTAAAAAGCATCTTATCCAAGCGGCTTCCTCTCCTTCTTTATCTAACGCAATAAACTCTGATTCCATAGTGGATCGAGCTATACATGTCTGTTTGGAACTCTTCCAAGATATAGACCTGCAAGCTAGAGTGAAGATATATCCACTCGTAGACTTAGACTTCTCTGAGTCCGATATCCAGTTTGCGTCACAAAATCCTTCAAGGACCGCAGGGTATCTCTCATAATTTAAGCAAAAGTTTAAAGTGTACTTCAAGTACCTTAACACTCTAATAAGTGTATCCCAATGCTCCTGTCCTGTATTACAAGTATACTTACTCAACCTACTCACATCATAAGCAATGTCTGGTCTTGTACAATTCATCAAATACATCAAACTTCCTATTAGACGTGAATATTCAAGTTGTGAAACTCCATTACCCTTATTCTTTTTGAGTCTACAACAAGGATCAAACGGAGTACAAGCAGGTTTACTATCAAACTGGTTATATCTTTTAAGCACGGATTCAACATAATGAGATTGACTAAGACTATATCCATTAGAATGTCTTTTAATCTTCATCCCTAAGATCACATCTGCAGGGCCTAAGTCTTTCATGTCAAAGTTCTCATTTAGCATGCTCTTTGTGGAATTAATTACATCCATGTTTGTACCAAGTATAAGCATATCATCAACATACAAACATACAATCACACAGGCATCATTCGCAAGTTTAGTATAAACACACTTGTCAGATTCATTTATTTTAAAACCACTAAAAATCATCACATGATCAAATTTTGCATGCCACTTTTTAGGTGCTTGTTTCAAATCATACAAAGATTTATTCAGTTTACAAAATTTGTTTTCACAACCTTTCACTACAAAGCCCTCAGGTTGGTCCATATAAATTTCTTCATCTAACTCACCATTTAGAAAAGTTTCTTTTACATCCATTTGATGTATCTCTAAGTTATGAATGGCAGCAATAGCAATTAACATCCTAATGGAAGTAATTCTCATAACAGGTGAATAAGTATCAAAGAAATCTACACCATCTATCTGTTTATAACCTTTAGCTACTAATCTAGATTTATATTTTTCCACAGTTCCATCTACTTTACGTTTCCTTTTGAAGATCCATTTACAACCTATGGGTTTGCACCTTAGAGGTAAATCTACAATCTCCCAAGTATCATTCTGTATAATGGAATCCATTTCACTAATGACATCTTCTTTTCACCATGGAGCTTCAGAAAAAGTCATGGCTTCTCTATAAGTATGTGGGTCAGTCTCAGCTAAGCATGTTATGAAGTCTGGCCCAAAAGATTTTTCAGTTCTAAGTCTTTTACCTCTTCTAGGATCAAATTCATCTTCCTATACAGGCAATGTCTGACTAGTAGAAGGGACATCTAGGGGATCAACACATATCATGCGAGATTCAGATTTCAATGGAAAAACATTTTCAAAGAACACATCATCCCTAGATTCCATAATAGTATTCACACCAATTTCAGATATTTCAGAACTCACAACCATAAATCTATATGCAGTAGTATGTTCAGGATACCTATGAAGACACAGTCAACAGTTTTGGGTCCTATCTTGGTTCTCTTAGGTGGAGGAATGGAAACCTTATCCAAACACTCCCACACTTTAAAGTATGCATAAGAAGGTTGTCTACCTTTCCATAACTCATATGAAGTTTTGTCTGATCCCTTAAAGGGTCCTCTGTTTAAGACATAGCAATCTGAGAGGACGACCTCCCCCCACAAGTTTGAAGGTAATCCTAAACTAATTAACATGGCATTCATCATCTCCTTAAGGGTTCGGTTCTTCCATTTAGCCACACCATTATATTGTGGTGAATAAGGAGGGGTTACTTCATGTATAGTGTCGTGTTCTATGTAAAAATCTCCTATAGGAATTACATACTCACCACCACGGTCAGACCTAACAGTTTTAATGATAGCACTCATTTGGTTTTCAACTTCTAGTTTGTACATCTTAAAGGCTTTTAAGGCTTTTAGCATATTTTGATTCTACGCATATTTCACATTTGTGTTCATTTTCCAAACTAAATTTGGGTATACAACCTATGCTAGCCAGTTTATTCATTGAGTTATAGTTTACATGACCAAGTTTACCATGTCAAACATTCAATGACACACAAACATAAGAAGAATCAATTTTATTCATTTCAAGAGGTTACATTCAGTTTGGAAAAACCCTCAGTCTTATAACCTTTTCCTACATATTCCTTACCCTTAGTGACAATAACTTTCCCAGATTCAAAAACAAGTTTAAAACCCTTATCATCTAAAACACCACAAGATACAAGATTTTTGCAGATGTCCGGAACATGAAGAACTTCATTCAATGTGAGAGTTTTGCCAAAAGTGAGTTTTAGCCCAACTTTGCCTTTTTTCGAAACCTGTGTTGCGGACGAGTTACCCGTGTAGAGTTTCTCCCCTTCCCCTACCTTATGATAGGAGGTGAACATATCTCTGTTTCCACAGACATATTTGGTAGCACTAGAGTCTACCCACTAGTCTCTCACATTGGTTACCAAATTGACTTCAGACACCGTGCCAGAAAACTCGTTTTTGTTGCTTTCAACCAAATTAACATTGTTTTTCTTGTTATTAAAGTCCTTACGTTTTCTACAATGCATTTCCATCTGTCCAGGAATTCCGCAAACATAACACGCACCTTTAATTTTACCAATGTCATATTTGGGTTTCGGAAATGTACCTTGCTTGTGCGGATCAGGCTTGCGGTTGTTGCAGTCACCCTTTTCAGTCTTGTGTTCAATCACATGAGCCTTGTTGGACATATCCCTTGCGGAAGATACGTTCTTGTCTTTGGAGCACATAAATTCTTTCACTTATATCTTCTTACCCAATTCAAGCATAATAACTTCACCAGTTTCATGTCTCAATCTTCATTTGTATTCAGACCAGGAAGAAGGTAATTTTCTCAATCACTGCAGACACTTGAAACGTTTCATCTATCACCATACCTTCAACAATAATTTCATTGATAATGCGTTGAAGTTCAAGGAATTGGTCAACCACAAGTTTGTCATTTATCATTTTGTATTCCAGGAACCTGGCTACCAAAAACTTCTTACTACCAGCAGTTTCCGCTTCATATTTTTCTTCTAAGGCAGCCCATAAGTCAAACGCAGAAAAGTTTTCTTTTGAGTTATAGAAATCATAAAGTGCATCTTCTAAACAATTCAGAATGTGGTTTTTTGGCCATATAGTTCATTCTACTCCAACTTTCTAACTCTCTTTCATTTCTCGCATCATTTAAACTCTCATCGAAGGATTTCAGAACTAATTCATCAACCATGTGAAAACTCAGAAAGAACAACATCTTGGATTGCCATCTTTTGAAATCTTTGCCATTGAGTTTTTGTGGTATGCCTACATCACTTTTAGCCATTAAAACATAAGAAATAGTTGTTATGTTAAGATTGTTGGTTCTGCAACAATGCAAAACACTAAATAGGAGAAATTGTTAATGTTAGAGAAATCTCTAAAGTTGATGCACACACAAGGACAGAGCCACCTGCTCAGCAAATTTTTCTTAACACAATAGTCCATGGGTACTCCTCAAGAATGAGAGATGCTATACCCCAACAATGGAGATGTGTCCAGGATAGAACTGCCCTTTATGATTTGTATAAGCACAATACAAATCACCCTCAAGCGAACTTAACAGCAAGATAGTGGAAGGGAAATAAACAAGCAATTTTGCGCAAAACAAAACAAGAAGAGGGGAAAAGAGCTAGGGATAGTAGCCTACTCTAGAGTGAGTTCAAATGGTGAAATTCGTTTTCTTTTATAGGTAGAAGAAGAGAACGTGTCAATCAATTCCGTATATGAATCACGGACATTATAGTTGAAATTTAATTCCACGCATGAAGCACGGAGATAATGGTTAAAACGGATTTAAAACGGTTAAGAATAATTCTCTCCTAAAATATCGTCGGGTCATACGCCCCCACATTTAAAACAAGATTTGAATTAGTCATAAATTCTTTTAAGAAAATATATTCTGTTTCAAAAACGTAAGTCTTGGTTGGCCCGCAGCCTTGGCTACGCCTGCACCCCCAAGCACAACGCACAAGCTCGCAAGCCGTAAGCGTGCGTGCTTCGGTGCGAAGCACTGCACATGTGTGAAAAGTATGTTTACTTCAACTACCACATTGCCTTAGTCCTCCCTCAACCACAAAAGCTTCTAAACCCTAAGGGCCCTCCCTTAGATGTAATTTTTGTGGTAATAAAGAGATGAATCATATTTAGTCTCTCCAATGTGGGACTAAAGGTTCATTCACAAAAGTAAAAATAAGCTAGTGATTCTTAGTGACCAATTGGTCCTAAAATCCATTCCTACCAAGACCATGAAATCATTTTAAGTTCATTTTCTCTAACATAATATAATTTGGTTTAGTTTTGAGGACATATTACCATTTGCATGAAGTGTGTAAATACTGAAAAAATGATTAAAACTATGTTAACTTTAATCTAATACACGAAAAATCAGATGTACATACTATTTTTGGATGTATGCTTGCCTGTATATGAAAATTTTGCACTTTGGGGTATATGTTTAACTTACACTTAATTAATTATCTTCGTGCATTCTTCATCTTAAAACAGTTTGAAGATTGTATTAGACCATATATATTATTAAACTGCATTTATCATGGCCAATCATTATATTTGACTAATATGTATTGTGTTATTAGCGCCTTAAAATAATTTGTTTTCAATTTTATCGAATTTGATCGTCTTTTCATTAAACATTCCAAATTGCTTTCAGTCTTTTTCATTAAACATTCCAAATTGCTTTCGGTACGTTACAATTGAAGTATCAAAAATTAAACAAACCTTTAAATTAATGTAATCGTCTTAATTCAAAAAATTGTAATTTCTAATTTCTTCAATTTGACTCAATTTTTTCAATTTTTTTAAGAATCGTTTAAATTTTTCTCATTTACTTCGATAATCATATTATTTCACCATAATTTTCTCCGATTTCACAATGGTTCCACTCTAATTGATCTGTTGAAAACAATTGATTCCTTGCAAAACAAATAAGCACAACCAAATAAAGATCAATGAAGGTTGAGTTGCGGATCAGATCGCTTTCTTTAAGACGATTTCACGGCTTTGCCCTAAACGTGCAAGCAATTCTTTGAATTGCAGTGTTATCCCCAAAATAAAACAACTGATTTTTTAATCCTTCAATCCCTCTTGCACTGTGAGAGATTGAACACTAACACTCTGTTAATTCTTGCTCAAAATACTACTTCAACTCACATATGTTTTCATTTCTTATAAAAAGTTGTTTTTTATAATACAAAAAGTATCTAACAATATTGTGAAAGTAAATATATATTACCATTAATATTCACTCAAAGTAATAAAATTGATTGTGCGATAAAAAAAAGTTAATTAGAAAATAATGAACATTAAATTTCAGAATTTGAAAATAGTTTTAAACATTAAAACAAATATTTAAATTCAAGGAATAACCTTCCAAGGCTCCACAATGCTAAAACATATATGTATTTGATTCTATACACCAATTTAGTAGGAGAATTATAGGGGGAAAAGATTTGACCTTGTGACCTTCTTTATAAAGCTCAAAACCATTTACCGCTAGATTATTTATTAACTATCGATAATGATATACACGATCAAACAAATTCCTTTAACAAATGTAGTCCAAATAAATGCACACAGTCTAATTTTGGTTCTTCGTCAGTCGAGACACCATGAAAAATGTAGTATTAATTACTTTGCTCAACCTACTTAATATGACTTAAATTTATAATTTAATTATTTACTTAATTTTCCACCGTGAAATATAAATGGGTGGATGGTTAAGATCAAGATATAATTTAAAAAAAATGATAGAAGTATTATCAATTATATCTAAGTATCTGTTACGAAAAGAAACATGCAACATAATGAAATTATGGTATGTATTAAAAGTACAACATACGAATTAACATAACGATTTAGATAATTAGTTATGGTCTAAACAATTGTATGATCCACCAAGAAAAATAACAGAATTCAAACAATAAAGCATGAGGTGAGTCTGGCAACATGTGTTGCCTTTTTCTTGTTGACTCGGTCAAACACCTTAGAGTAAAGTCAAAGCGCAAAGCAGCATAAAAACAGGGCTGAATAAACGAGATCCCATTTTGACAACAATACCATCTCTTCGATATTTGCATAGATGTTGTCACATTTTATCTTCATGGAAAAGATTGCTCATACTCGTGTGGATCTTCTTTTAAGTTTTAGCCCCTATTGTGATTGATGAGGAAAAAATAATACATATGACTCGGCCAAGAAGTCATCTTCCAATTAATAGCATTCCCGATTTGCAAGTAACATAGAAGTAGATCCTCTGTTCAAATGTAGCATCAACGTTTCCAAATTTAGCTTCCCATAAGAACTTATACCTCTTTTTGCGTTTAGAAAGAACTTGTTATGTATTAACCACAATTACAGTTGGGACATAAATTTTTCAGTCATGTAACATCACAGAAATAGCTATAACATTGCGCCGTACGACATAGATACCTAAATTCTTGCAACCAGCCAACCACTATCATAATGTCAACCCACCAATACGGCAATACTCCAACAAACCAAGTAACCAACTATCGTATTACAGTTATTACTTGCTCATCACAAAACAATAAAAACTGTGGTAGCGACGGACATTTAATCGGGAAATATTGAGTAGGCTGTTAGGGATAAAATGAATCTCCCACGAAGTGATGTCATCATTTCTTGGGGCGACGTCATGTTTTGATCCCTATGTCATCATTTCTTGGGGAGACGTCATGGTTCGATCCCTATGTCATCATTTCTTGGGGCGACGTCATGGTTCGATCCTTATGTCATCATTTCTTGGGGCGACGTCATGGTTCGATCCCTATGTCATCATTTCTCGGGGCGACGTCATGGTTCAATCCCTATGTCATCATTTTTCGGAGCGATGTCATGGATCGATCCCGATACGACGTCATCAAGTACGATATCCATCTTGGCACGACGTGACGTCACCATGTCCCGATACGACGTCATCAAGTACGATACCCATCTTGGCACGATGCGACGTCACCATATCCCGATACGACGTCATCAATCTCGATGCACTAAGTCAATCCTGATAGACCAAGTCAATTCCGCACCAACTTTTGGATAAAGATAATATTGAAGATAAAGATGATAAGAACACGTGGCGAGCATAGAAGAATCTTCATCGACACGTGGCGAATTATGATGACATGTGGCGAAGGGCTTTTAAATAAATTATCATATTTTTATATCTATAAATACAAGTTTAGAAACAAAGAAGAGGA
>JAJJMC010019642.1:19889505-20115244 GCA_023531435.1 Papaver californicum
CTCTTTTACTATGATTTTTGGTTGTTTTGGGTTGATGAGAATTTTGGTCCAAACATAGGCGTTGGATTGCACAAGGTTTATTAAACTCAATATCTTAAACTATCCGTACAATGTGGAACTATTCTCAATAAACTCATCTAGATGTCTTGGATTAAGATTGTACGCTATAATGTCCTGAGATAATCTAAGAACATATTTACTACTCTAATCCTTGAGCTCAAAATCCATACGTAGTATTTGTATTTAGCAATTCTCCTTAATAAGAAATCTTCTTTGACGACGACGGCAGGACACACCAAAAACAGTAATTTACATACGTGCATAGGAGGTCCCGGCCCCTAATATATACATGCGTGATAGAATAGGTTTGCTTAACGTGGATTGCATTTGTAGATAACAAATAAAGACCAGCGGTCCAGCTAATATAAATGATACCGTTGGTGACGTGAGAGCCCTTATTAAATCCTCTCATCTGCCCCTTATTCATTACAACCTCTTCTGGTTTCATCTACTCTTTAAAATCCTTCACCTTCTCCTTCCCCCACTTCTAAAAACATACACACTCCTTTATTTCATCAAACCCCCACATTCTCTAGATCTCCCTTTTCTCTCTATATATATCTAAAAATAGCTAAGATTTATTCCTTATCATCTCCATATATTTTGATCACATCTTCTTGATCAAGAAAGAAAGAAAGAAGCAGCTGCAAACATGCCACCAACATTACCACCAGATTACTCAAACTCAGTGAAGCTGAAATATGTAAAAAGAGGGTACCAATGTCTAGTAAACAATTTCTTGACATTTCTACTCATACCAATCATGGCAGCAATCATATTACAAGTAGTACAATTAGGTCATGATGAATTATTAAGTATATGGAGCTCAATAGAACTAGATCTTATTCAAATTCTATGTTCTTCATTTCTTATTATCATCATTTCTACTGTTTACTTCATGATGAAACCTAGAACCATATACTTAGTCGAGTATGCTCTTTACAAACCACCAGTTACATGTAGAGTTCCTTTCTCTACTTTCATGGAACATTCAAGACTCAATAATATGAATGATCCTAAAAGTGTTGAGTTTCAAATGAGAATTCTTGAAAGATCGGGTTTAGGCGAAGAAACTTGTTTACCACCAGCTAATCATTATATTCCTCCTGTACCAACAATGGAAGCTTCAAGAGCTGAAGCTGAATTGGTTATATTTTCTTCGATTGATGCGCTTCTGAAAAAGACCGGGATTAAACCCAAAGATATTGATATTTTGATCGTCAACTGCAGTATGTTTTCGCCAACACCATCCATGTCGGCAATGGTGGTGAACAAATACAAGATGAGGAGTAACATCAGAAGTTTTAATCTATCTGGTATGGGTTGCAGTGCTGGTTTAATATCGATCGATTTGGCTCGTGATCTTCTTCAAGTTCATCCGAATTCTTATGCACTAGTCATAAGTACTGAGACCATAACTCCTAGCTATTACAGTGGGAAACAAAGGTCTATGCTTTTGCCAAATTGTTTGTTTAGAATGGGTGGTGCAGCTATACTTTTATCCAACAGACGGAGGGACGGATACCGTGCAAAGTATAACTTAGTTCATGTGGTGCGAACACATAAAGGAGCTGATGACAAAGCTTTTAAATGTGTTTATGAAGAAGAAGATCCACAAGGAATAAGAGGTGTTTCACTTTCTAAAGATTTGATGACTATTGCTGGTGATGCTCTTAAATCGAATATCACAACAATCGGACCTCTTGTTCTCCCTGCATCAGAACAACTTCTTTTTCTATTCACTCTTATCGGTCGAAAAGTCTTTAATCCTAAGTGGAAACCATATATACCTGATTTTAAACAAGCGTTCGAGCATTTTTGTATACATGCAGGTGGACGAGCAGTTATCGATGAACTACAGAAGAATCTTCAGCTTTCAGCCGAACACGTTGAAGCTTCAAGGATGACACTCCATCGTTTTGGTAACACATCATCTTCTTCTCTGTGGTATGAATTGAATTATATTGAAGCTAAAGGAAGGATGAAAAAAGGTGATAGGGTGTGGCAAATTGCATTTGGCAGTGGATTTAAGTGTAACAGTGCAGTATGGAAGTGTAACAGGACAATCAAAACACCTGTTGAAGGTAGTCCATGGTTGGATTGTGTTCACAAGTATCCTGTCCATATCCCTGAAATTGTCAAGCTCTAGCTAGGATTTAATGGATCATTTACTGATCATGATCTCCCCCTATAAAAGTATAGTTGGTGGATCAAATCCTATGCATGTTACAACCAAAAACTGTTGTGTTTTATTAATTGTTTTAGCATTTATTGGTTGTCTCATCAATAAACCAATCCATCTATTACTCTCTTTTTTTCTTTGTAATATGTAACTTTATTTTGAATACCCACTACATGTATACAGGATTCATGTATGAAAATATTATGATGTATAAAGGTGGTAAAAAAAACAAGAGATCAAAGTAACAATATTTTTAATAATTCTATTTGGCCCATCATATAATCTACGGTCAATTCCACTATGATGTGGCTTGACTTTTGTACTTTTGATACTGACTATTCAACGCTACTGGTCTTCAGACCGCAGAGCCACATCACTGTGAAGGTGGGACTAGCTCTTACGAATTGGTTAGACCGAGTTTCATTGAAATTGACTATCCAACGGTATCAGTACCAATTTGTCAATCGATAAGTAGTTGAATTGAAGGGTAGCAATTGATATGTGAAAAATCCAGTTTGCATATAATTAGGTATTCAAAAAAAAATTGGATATCATCTAAGTTTTGGACAATTTGAGCTGTTTATTACAAGTTTGGGTACCAAGATTTCAAATCTGCTACCGACCGATCCAATCCATTATAGCTAGAAAGTTGTCATTTTTTAATACTGCTCTATCTTTATTGGTAAACACCCCTTGCCAATTGCCAATTGCCAATTGCCAATTGCCACGGTTATTGGAAGTGATTGAGTTTGGCGGCAAAAAATATGATATTGTGTTGCTAATAAATCCTGCAACGAGTATCTTGTTGCAAAGTTTGCCCTCAAACACCGAAGGTTCTTCGAGAACTAAGTTAACACTTTGAAATACTTCACTTATGATTCATCAAGCACATGTTTACCTATCTTCTCTAAGGTAATTTCGTGACATGTATCTGTATTTGATCTATCTGTAATTCTTGTACATACCAAGGCCATTCTCTTCTGTTATAAGGTCATTTAAGGATTACTGATCACATCCAGATTTGATAGAAAACTTCAAGCATGATTAAAGTAACGCTCATCTACTGAAATCATGTTTCAAAGTCTTCCACAAAAATTAATCTTAAATTAATTTCTAGTTTGATATTCTTGTGAGATAGATTAATTAGGTATCTCTATAACTTTTGAAGAGTATAAAGCCTAATCTTGTAGATTTAGATTCGTCTAAATCAATGAATCGATTTCTATCGCGTTGATTTATCATCAGAAAGTAAATCACCAGGCATCATGTTTGAGGAAGGCTAGCGTTATAGTCTCCAAAAATATATAATAGAAAAAAACCTAGCATTATAAAGGACATTAGCTAGGGATCAAGTGTATAGGTTCATCGGGCATCAAGAGAAGTAGGTACAAAACTGTAGCATAATAGCTTGGAGGGTTTATTCTGCCTCAACTACTTTTCATGCCGAAGTCATTATAGTAGGCTAGTGTTTATAATGACTTAATACAGTATGTTCAAACTGGATGAGGTCCTGGGTTTTTTTCGTTTTCCAGTTTTCCTTGTTAACAAAATTTTGATGTCTTGATTTACTTTTATTTTCCACACTGTATTGATTGTTTATTTATAATTAAAAATATAAGCAAATTGTACGTTAATCATTCTCTGGTTAAAGAATATCAATTCGTGATTATCCAAGGATATTTATTGTCTTCCTTTATTTCTAATTAAGATTCACGAAAGGAATAATCTATAGGTTCCAAAACGAAAAAGTTGGTGGTGTACTTGGTACCCTCCCCATTTCATAAAACTTTTCGGCCATTGATCTTCTGATCAATTAAGCCTTAATATTTGTAGGTCTAACTAATTCACTTAAAGACATGTATAGTAAATATCTAAATACCCCTTTGAGAATATTTCAATAAAATGGTTCTTCCTGAGTTTTTCATTTTGGAATCTTCAATCTTCAATTCTTCGATCTTTACTGTTTGCGCATGATGATGATAGATCTAAACCTAAGACTCTCAAACTCAACGAGCCAGAATTACTTAATCTCAAGACAAGTTTTGTTACCTATACTTGACAATTTTTCATACCTGACATATCAACATCTGCAGAGTTCGGGTGAGGTGTTCAAGAAGGAAAATTAAAAAGGGTTATTGATTTTTTCGTCTGCACGTCAATATTATTTATACTTCCTCACTACTTACGATTTATATGAAGCAAGAGTAAAATAAAGGATCGTTCCCACGAGGAGGTCTTGGTTCTTATTCGGTTTTGAAATCTTATATAAAAGAGGGAATTTTCATATTTAATTAAAGTAAAATAAACTAATTAAGAAAGCTAAGAAATTGTTGAAAAGAATCAAAGAGTTGAGAATATTGGTTAAGGTTTTGTTTTCATTCACAAACATGTTCTTATACTAATATTAGAATAGATATTTAATCTTGTTTTATCAAAAGCCATAGAATACCTTGATCGCAAGAATATCCCGCAAATATCCTCAAGTCATCAACAAACACATTAAAAGATGCGAATATGAATTCTACCAAGAGAACAACCTAACGTGTAAAAGCACTAATCAAGTTTAATTCCCGATGAGCATTATATTTATGAATTAGGATAATGAATTTAATTAAACGTGGAAAGCGCACTAATACAATTTAATAAAGGTCATGATCCACTTGTGATTACTAGGATATACCACTACAAGAAATAGACACAATTATGCTACTTGTATTGAAGGAGTATCACTTTTGCGTATAATAAATCCTAAATTAGCTATAGATATGAATGTCAGCAATCAATTTACAACTTAACTAAACAAACAATCAAACAATGAGATATTTGTAGTGAATCATAATCGATAATATTGAGAAAAACTAATTTATTATTCATAGAATCATGTATTGTAAAATCAACTAATTCCTAACCAATAATAAAATTAACTACTCATAAATTGGAGATTACAGAATTCAAGAAGAAAAGAAATTGTAAACCGTAGATGTGAGAAATCTTCCCCGGAACAAACCTACAAAAAGAAGTAGAAGAGGTGAGAAGAGAACTAGGTGAAGACCTAGATATCTCTCCATCTTGTTGAAGTTGCTCTTTTATAGCTTTCTCTCTTGTAGAATCCCTATTGGAATAGAACTCTTTCCTAATAAAACCTAATTCTTTTATTTCCAAAAATCAGTCACGCCCAACAATCTTTTACCCAAAATGATAAGTGCATAATTCACATGTTTTTAGTGTCAAATCCATACTAATATTTTATATAATTCTTGCATATTACTTGTTATTACGTTTTTTTTTCTATCTTATGTCTTATGTTAGGTGAATCATCCGAAATCAAGGAACTTGCTATAAAAATGCTAAGGAAATAGAGTTTACAAATGAATACCACTTGGAATTTATTCGAACCCAGAATTCTTTACCTCTATCTTGAAGAGAATTGAAAGACGAAGCTAACACGAAAATAATAAGGTCATTCCGACGTCGGACGAAGAAGTTATGGGCAAAACAAGTTTAGAAGAATTGAGTCTACAGAGAGAAGTTCGGTCGATAATTGCTCAACACGAATGATTCGAACCTGAAGCCAAGAAATCGAGTTTTTAAAGTATCCAGTAGAATATCCGACTAAAATGATATTTAAACCCCAAGATGAGTGTTGAACAAAGTATACAGTAGAAATTTCGGCTAATAATGAGTTTGGAGAAGTGAGCCGAAATTTGAAGCAAGTTTTTGAAGAAAAGAAAAGAGATTCCAGGAGAAAGTTCGACTGATAATTACCCATCCAAAATCAGCCGAACCTGACATGAATCTGGAGCAAAAATAACTTTTCAGGTTCGGCCGGAAAAGTCCATAATCGAATCAGCCGAACCTGACACCATTCTTGGACACTTTTGACAAGTTTTTTACTCTATTTTGGAAAGAATACGGGCCTGGAAGGATTCTAAGCCCTAGATATCATGAGTATTATATAAGAAGACTCCCAAGACATGAAGAAGATACCTTTTACATGACTTTGCAAGTCTTGGAGGAGATCAACAACATAAGAGGAGAAAGCTAGGGTTTCGGATTGGTTCCATTATCGTAACGATTCCTCAACTATTTTCTTATATGTATAACATGGATGCTTCTACATCCATGAGTAGCTAAATATCTAAGTGATTGAGGATGGATTCTAAGTTCTAATACATGTTTCGATTTAGCATATAAATTATTCTTCTAATTATCACATTGTTTGTTTTTACTAATATAAATGTTTATGCTTGATTGATAGATTATTTAGGTGGCCAACTAATTCAGTTTGTTAATTAATCTAAAGCTAATAGAGAATTGTGAGATACGTGTAATAGTCGAACGCCTTCTACACAAGTAGAGAACGCGAGACCTTACAAAGGGATTCCGTGGAGCAATTACGTGTAAAAACAACACTAGTAAGCAGACCGAGCTTATGTGTTTGATGCTGGATCGATCTAAATTCACAAGACCTAAAGCATTCGATTGAGTTACACCTTGAGAACTTATTCTTGGTGGCTCAGGCGAATATAATCTGGTAGTCGAGCACTTTCATATCCGGTGATACAAGGAATTGGGGAAATAAAAGAGCTTATTGTTATTTTACGGTTGGTGATAATTGGTGATTAACAATGAATAAATGAGTATACTACTTTGATGAATGTTTAGTAACTAAGAAGGATTCCTCGATCATATCTCTCCATCGCTTACAACTTTACTTTTAATTGTTTTCTTATTTACTTTGCTAAAAACCTAAAACAAAACCCCCCATTGTAATACTTTAAATAATTGAAACACCTCGCTCCTCGTGGGAATGAACTTGACTTCCATTATATTATCCTTTAATTGATTGAAAATAAGATCATTAATTTGATTGCACCTACGACACACATCACAAAACAGATTCAAAGAGGAAGTCCATAATTTTAAAGCCCAAATCAGATTCAAACAGAGCCCAAAAACTTGAATGCAAGTCAGTTTCGCAGAACTGACAAGCTAACCTCAATTGTTCTTCGAATACCGTAGTTCACTTGCACATTTTATCAAGCACCTTATGTGCTTTTCTGTTGGAAATTCCATCACAGCTTTGATGATAATTTCAATATCAAACTCATCTCCTTCCCTGCAATTTGAGACAACCCATTCATTCAATCACATTAACACACATACTATTCATTCAAAATTCAGTCACAAGCCAACACCCACAGACCCTTCTCTTCATTCTCTTGGACAAAAACTCTGTCCATATACAAAATTCATGTCCTATAATTCTATAACCCAGAATACTATTCTCACTGCAACTCATTCAAACATTCATCTTCTATCGACTTAGAAACCCAATTAACAGTTCGACCATGGAAGCAATAACTCATCTTCTTCTCTGTTAGCTTTTCTGCATACCCATCTCGATTGTTGCTTAACCATCGAAACCCACTTGAATTCTTCTCTCAAATCAGCGATAGAAGAACCCATGTTTCTTTCTTCTTTGCGTGTCTTCGCTCCTCTTTCACGAGCTCAACTCAATTTCTCTTCTTCTCAAACTCAGATCCCCATCTCTCTGGCAGAAGTAGACCCACCTTTCTTTACTCAATAGCGAACCCACCTTAATCGAACCTAGATGAACACCAAACTTTTACCAATTTCCTTCAATTTCTCTCCTCTTCCATGTATACCTTTAATTCGAGAATTCTGACAGCATCCATCAAGAGAAGAATCTGTTTTCTTGGATTGTAACTCCACCAATATTTCACGGCAACGAACATTGGTTAGCCGGCGTTACCCATCGGCGTTCGTACACAACCCCGACAGCCCTTCGTGAACTGTAGAGGATACTAGAGAAATTGGTTGTAACTTAGCTTTTAGGTTATGATATAGGGCATCTATATAGGCACCCACAAATTGGCTGCCCTTTAAGGATTCTTTATACATTCAGCTGGTTGCCCTTTATCCTCGGATGAGCTCCTAGTATCACTAGCCTATTAAATGACCTTTTTCCCCTTCTTGAATGATTTAAAAGATTCCAAAATACCTTCGAAAGATAAAACAAATATAATATATATTAATACACAAAACATAATTAGACAAAATATAAAGAATTGATAATCAAATAATATATTTTATCAGTCATCACAGGAATTTTCATAAACTTTGATATATCTTATAAGATTTGTCAATTTTGAAAATTCCTTTGATATATCTTATAAGATTTGTCAATTTTACATGTAATCGTGATAGTTGGATTTCGTCCATTTTTTCTTTTACAAAAACTAACCCCAAAATAATTAATCTTATAATTAATATTGTACCTTTTAAATAGCTTGGGTTAGCCAAGTAGACAAGAAGGATTAACTCTCATAGTTGAGATCAGAGGTTTGAATCCTCCGCTTGCAAATAAGTTTCTCTCCAATTTATGTGTTGTTAGTTGTCTACTTATTCCTGCATGGGCTTAGTTGTAGGTTGCACATGTGTGGATGTTGTTGATCGCTTTCCTTTGTGGCCAGTAATTATATGTGCTTCATTATGACTTCTTGATCTAATCCATGCGAACTGTATAATCAATTTTTATTTTACCTTGTAAGAATAAACTTTTTTACAAAATAAAGAAAAACACCAGTTAAATATGGATGCTGATAATAAAAATGATTATTCAGGACCAACTTATTTTTGAGGGGATCTTTTGAATAATTATTCTATCTATCTTTTGGTTATAAGAGGTCTCCTAATGTTGGTAAATGACAAAGGTACCCTTTGATTATTTAAATTATATTATTACCCTTGTAAATACTTTATTTATTATTTTATTATTTTATTATTTTATTTTTATTTGTTTATCTTTTTATTTGAAGTATTGGGTTCGGCTAGGTTTATTTATTATATTTCCTAGTCGAACTACAATCTCATCTTCATATGTGAAGAACAGATTGAGGTTCGACTAAGTTGATTTTTTCCCCTAACTAGCCGAATCTAGGATTGTTTTTTTTTTCGAATCCAGTTCAGTTATGCAAAGAAAAGATTAAGGTTTGGCTGAGTCAAAAAAAAAAATCTTAATCGAACCATGTGATCGTTTTTTTTTTCTCCTTAGTCAAACACCAGTCATGTTTGTTTTTTTATTTTATTTTCCTTACCAGACCTCTATCTGTACTTCGCATATGAACAATATATTGAGGTTCATTTCTTTTTTTTCTCCATCCGAACCTCGGTATGTTTTTCGCATTAAAGAAAATATTAATGTTCGACTGGATTTTTTTTTAGTCGAACCTCAGTATGTTTTTCGCATATGAAAAAATATTAAGGTTTGACTTGAAAAGATAAAAACCTAGCATAACCCAACACAACTCACTAAAAAAACTAAAAAATAAATAACAAATAAAAAACTAAGAAAAATAAAATAAAAAACAATAAGTGAAATAAGGATATTATAGTTATTATAATTGTTATATCGACAAGAGGCTTTTATATTTACTTCATAATCCCAAAATATCATTTTTAAATAAAAATAAACTCTTCTCGTAGACCAAATTCAGTTCAAATTTAGCTTTTGGTGGAGATTGAGATTGGTGGTTAGCTTTGTGGGCTTTGCTTTGGGTAGACTTCTGGGCTTCCGATGGGGCGGGCTGTAATGTAACTTTATTTTGGATCTTATTTTCTCCTTTGGGTTGTTACATGTGTCTTAGGCCTGTTTGTTTGGTTCTAGTTCTAAACAGCGTCTATTGGCAGGTTGGGTTGTATGTTTTTTGTATATAGTATCTCCAAACAAATGAAATATTGGTTCATCCACACAAATGAACATAGTTAAAATCCTTGTAGCAGGGAACAGTTGAATTTCGACCGAATTTTAATTTTCAGTTGGACTATACAGCTTGAAGAAAAAGTTAAAATGATGGGGGTTAGCTGTCAAACATGCTCTGCGTATCATTGGGTCTTTCTGGTTGTGGTGCAATAGGAATGAACATGATTTCATCAAGGCTGGATTCAATAAATCGTATACCAATATTCTCACATAGCTTTCTTAATTTCATTTCACCTTATTTATTTTTTATGAACGTCTATTTTACCTTGTTTCTCTCAGGACATGGGCTTAATTTCTTATGCACCCTGGTAACTTAGTTAAACAGACATGTAGGACCCCATTGATCAAATTAGGGCAACACAAAAGCGAAGGGCACATAACCTTTTATGAAATGTTAAATGATCATTTTTCCCTCCATACCTAACATGTAAATTCAGGACTCATACATTTTTTGTAAGCCTTGTCATTGTAATTAGATGCAAAATGCAAACAAACACCACGAGAATATGTTCCCTAATTTTGCTTCTTTTCCGACCACAGGGTTCTTCAACATATAATGTATGTCTATTTTCTTTTGATCGGCTATAATGCATGTCTATATCGATCTTCTTTCCCGTTGACCATACCATATGCAGTCCACGATTCTTATCCCTTTTCTCTCTTTATAGTGTGTTTTTTGGTCCTATAATTATACGTCTTAAATGACTACAGGGCAAAAATATTCGTCAGCGACAGTTACTTATAACAAATTCTGCGAAAATGCTCCCTGTCCTTTTTCTCTTTCAGGACAGATTAAGGTATAATCTTATACAGTTCTACGTGGGTTATCAGTGACTATCAAATTCTCAAGCTATATAAAATTGAGGGGTAGGGATTCGACATTTTTACCTCATTTATGTTTAGTGATTGCAAATAATTTCCTTAATTATCAGTTAACTATTAGTCTACTTCTGGGATTAAGCCAAACCAAACAAATATTAAGGCTGAAATTTATGATATTTGTATCCTTATTATGTTTGGCTTGATGATTAAACAAGGGTATATTTTTAAAATTACCTTTTTAATTGATTATTGTTAGTATAAAAAATATGTATAATTTGATAGTCATGTTTATATTCGTTAAATAGGTGTTTTAAAATGCTTTTCAATGATATAAAATTTATAAATATCCGTGGTATAGTTGAGAGGTTTCATTTCCAAATTTTACTAATTATTATTAATAAGGGTATAATAGAAGAATTACTTATTTCTCCTTATTGCCTTAAGAAATGTATAATTTTAAACTAAATTATCTATTAATGGGACGGAAAAAATATAACACTAGATTTATACTCGTGCTACACACTGGGTATGGTTAACTTTTCTTACCTTTTTTCATGTTGTATGGACTAATAAGTCAGTAAATCACATAAGATTGGAAATAAATAGGCGCAGAACCCAAAATAAAAATTATGATCAAAGAACAAAGTAAATTACAAATTAACTCAAAAAGGTTACATCGAACAAAATCCTAACACAACAATGTTGAACATCTTCTACCCTTGAATAATTGAACCCCAATAGAAGTTCGACTATCTAAAAATAAGTGGAATAAAACAATAATGAAACTCTTTTTATGTGACTTATTAACCACGGAAAACGGGCGAGTCACAGGTACTCGTGAGGAACTTAAACGAGATAGTCGAATTTATCTACTTGACCCATGATTGCGATGATTCTAAAGCAATTTATCAATTCTATAAACAACTAATCAATCTATATACATATTTTAGGTAATTTCCTCTTGAAACAAACCTAAAATATGTGACCGTGAAAGGATTAATTCTCTCCAATCTTAGACCCTTTAACAAAGAGATGACATATTATTTGAGCGAACAAACAAATTATTTATGAGGAGATAATGTGGTCAACCTCCTTAGAGGTCAAACGAATATGATGCCATATTATAAATCAATGTTTTCTCCCAAATTAGTATCTTTTCACATAAGAAAATTAGGAAATGAGCGCAGTTGGTTCAAAACATTAAAATATCATTACATTGTGAAATGAACAATAGAATTAGACAGATCTTATTACAGAAAAGTAGCCAACCCAAATCCAAATTTGGTACCCAATTCTCTTTAGAGAAAAATTTAAATTTGATGATAACGGGATTATTTAAACTAATCAATCTTTGGGTTATGCTCTCCTTTTGGGACCTTTTTCTTTTATTTTTGCATCTGATTAAATTCCTTCCGTACAAGTATGATTGGCTCCACCTCCACATACTAAGTTCACTTCATACAGACTTGACGTTCGAATCTCTCTTTAGTTTTAGTGCTTGCAAATTTTTCAAACTACCAAGAAAAAAAATGTTACGCTTTATAAATCTTGATTCTTGATTCTTTGTTAAGAGAAATCTTGCAAGAATCTATAAATTGAAACTTTGAATTAGAAAGTAAGTGACAAAAATAGTTTATCTCAAAGGTCCCATGTTTAGTCAGGACATCCTCGTTCTTTCCCCCTTGCCCCTTTGAACAATGGCCTTCGCGGAAAGTCTTGTGATCAAAGTTCTCTTGTCCTAGTTTCAAAGGCCATTTCTTCATTTCCCTTTTCTCCTCCTTTTTATATTTTATGAGTATAAGTGGTGTAGCTTTGTCTAAATGTTCTGCTAAACTTTGTATTAAAGAATATAAGTTTAATTATGTTATATATAAATATTATTTGTGTCAAATACCCTAGGGATTTGTAGTCTAGTTTAGATCGACAGGGAAGCCATCAGAGGTAGAGCAAAATGGATAGTCCATCCGTAGGTGCTGGCGTGGTGTCCTTCATCACCCTAGGATTTAAGGGGGGTGTTTTTTTATGTGAACATGTGGATTCCATCTGAATTTCTTTTTCTAGAAACAGAACCTTGATCAATATTTGGACTAGCATATTTGGTCTACCTTTAGTGTTTTCGAGATAGATAGACTCTTACACACTGCACTCACTACCGGGGGAATTAATACTTTGAGACACTATCATAATATAGAATTTACCCGATTGATAATACATAACAACCGAAATACGATAATATACTAATAAATCAAATAACACCAAGATTTACGTGAAAAAACCTCTTTAACAAAAAGAATACAAAATTATATGTAAATCTTCAACTATAATATAATGGGTTATAAGTATGTCTCCCAAAAATTGAATTTACACAACTTCAAGATGCATATATCACTTGGATAAACAATACTTCTTCCAACTCATCACTAATGGTAGAATCGACATTTTTATCCAAAAAGTAAATTTCAACAAATCAACAATAACAAAGAAGATGAGAAAAACTTATGCTATGGTACAGAATCTAGAGTCACCACTTGAAGAGATGCAAGATCGATGGATAAACCTTAAGAACCAGCCAAACAAACACTTAGCAAAGGATCATTTTTCTCTTTCTTTCTTTTTTTTTCCTTGTTTTTCCTTTTCTTCTTTTTCTTTTTCTTTTCTTTTTCATTTTTTTATCTCTCTATTTTTCACCAAACAGGAAAAAATCTTTTCTTTTCTCAAACTACTTAACCATGAATTAAATTTTTCAGGTAGCTTCCTTTCACAATTAAGGGATAACTTCTTGTTGGACCATAAGGAACGACCAGGCCCCACAGTCTTCCCCACTTATGGCTAGGTACATGTCACCACAAATCCGGTCTTACTATAAAAGTGAAAATACTTGTACTTCTGTAGTAAATTTGTGATCAGATTGGGACCATCGTCATATATACGGATCTTCTCAATGTGCAAGATCTTTTAATTGAAAACTTATTTAACTGTTATATATATACTCTACCTATGTAGTAGACAATGTTACCCATCTTTTCAATGTGGACTGTTAATGCACAATATCTCCTGCGTAGGTAAGTAAGTTACCCAATATCGATTTTAAACTGTCTTGAGCACATGTCAAATCAGTATATGTTTAACCCACTAACGTCGGCTTATCACCATCATAACACAAACACATATTAAAAGTACCTCTTAAATACCTTAGTATCCATTGCAATGCCTTCAATTCTCCATACTAAGGTTAGTTATACACCTGATGGTCATTCTAACTGCATAATTTATATCCGGCCTTGTACATACCATGACATACATCAAACTTCTAATTGTGGATGCAATGGGATTTACTCAATATTTCGTTTCCCGACATCTTTTACATGGCATGATAACTAGTTAATTTCAATGGTTTACAAGTGGAAAATTTACCGAATTCTTCTTGTCCAGGTTTAACCGTTATAACACCTTCTCAACTTAGCTTTTTTTTTCTTTCGTATCACAAAGGATTTGCATGCCAAGAATGTACTTTGGTGGACCCAAGTACTTCATGGAAAATGAGTCGCTCAGGTATGCCTTCACCCTGTCAATTCTTATTACCTTTCCAACAATTAACATATCATCAACATAAAAAAAATAAAGATAATAATCACTATCATCAAATATTTAAAAAGCATACATTGATCTGAAATTGTGTTCTTGTATTCATGTTCTTTCATAGACGATTCGAACTTCTTGTACCATCTTTAGGAGCTTGTTTTAACCCATATAGACTCTTCTTCATCTTGTAAACCAAGTATTTTTTTTCCTTTAAATTCTTAGACAACGGGTTGTGCCATGCATACATATTTTAACTCACCATTAAGGAATGTTGTCTGGACATCTAGTTGTAAAATCTCAAGGTTCATACTAGTTGTTAATGTTGATACCACCCTTATAGATGGAAAATATCACCATAAGTAAGAAAATCTTTTCAAAGTCAACATTTTTTTCTTTTTCAAAACCCTTCATAATAGTGCCATGTACCTTGGTTGTGAGTTGGTCTCTTCAACAATGATTCTGTAGATCCACTTATTTTTCATAATTTTCTGATAGATGTTGTTCTTTATTTTATTTCATTCAGTACCACTACCCCTTTTTAGGTACATCAAGAGCCTCATTGTAAGGTTCAAGTTCACCTAAATCTTTAAGAATCACATACCCGTATGGTGTAATCTTTTTAACTCAGACTATGTTTTTTTTATACTTCTTGCTCACTATTACCTACTTAAATATTTTCATGAGATTCATCTTCGTGATTGTGTTATTCCTACGTATTATTGTCATCATAATCATCATATTTTTCATGAAAATAAACATCGGAATTTGGATACAAGATAATCTTACTTTAAAGTTTTGGCATCTCAATCTTCTCAAATTTAATTTCCAATAGTCTGACCTTCAAGGTATACCACGTCTATGCGTATGATAACCTTCTTGTTACTAGATCCCAAAAATTTTATACAAACTTTTTATTTCCATGACATATAAACGCACATACTTCTTCGTTTTGTCATCAAGCTTTGATTTGTGATCTTAGATATGAACAAATACTGTGCAACCAAACACTCTCAAATGATCCTATTTGGGTTATTTGTCTCTCTATATCTTCTCTTCTACTTCACTTTCTAACGCTCTTGAATGAGATCCATTGATCAAGTACATAACACTATTATCATTTCACCCAAAAAAATGCTTATGCAGTTTAGATTGAGATACCATGCACCCAATTCTCTCAAGAATTGTGCGGTTCATCATATTTGCAACACTAATATGTATGAAACCTTTGGAACTAATTGTTTATGAAGAATATTCACGTTCTTGCAATACATTTCAAGTAGCCAGTATGCTATCCCTCGTTATTAGAATTAATGCATAAGGTTATACATGTTTCTGTTTCCACCATGATGTGAGACATATTGAACACAAGAACAACATTAACTTTGGTCTTGATTGCATATGACCAGACCTTCCTTGAAGCATCATTTGTAAACCTAACAAAATATATAACATCGTCAAGTGTTTTGAACCTTAAAGGTTTATGCGTCGAAATAAACTTGATCCAATGTGACACCCCATAATTTTCTTTAGGATGAGTCAATGAATTAGATGAGGTATCATCTCGGGCCTGTGTTGCGTACCATGGGATGCGCCATTGATAAAATGATGTATCATCTCAAATTTTTGATGCACACTTGGTGCAAGTGATTCATCTTGCTGTGAATTCACCATTTGACAATAGTGTACCCCTATGATGCGTCATTGAGCATAATAATACATTATCCCCAACTTGTGATGCATACTTCCTAGAATCTTGCATCATATTACTTTGCTCATTTCCAAGATATGCAACATTTACCAATGTTGCTTACCCAAGGAACCATTGTGATGTTAATCTATCAGTATGCTTGGCATTTCCCAAGAATTTCGATATTTACCAACGTTGCTTACCCAAGGAAGCATCATAATGCTAATGCATAAGTAAGCTTGTCCTTTACTAAGAGATGAAACATATTGACCTATGTTGCTTACCCAAGGAAGCATCGTGATTATAATGCATCAGTATGCTTGTCCCTTACTAAAGTATGCAATATTTACCTATGTTTCCTATCCAAGGAAGCATCGTGATGCTAATGCATTAGTATGCTTACCAAGAGATGCAATATTTACCTGCTACGTTGCTTACCGAAGGAAGAATTATGATGTGAATGCATCATTATACTTCTTGCTTACAAAGTGCACAATATTATGTTATGTTGCTTACTAACGAAGCATCATATAGCATGCATCAAATCACATAAATGAGGCAAGAGTCTGTACATGGAAAATAACTTCCGAATTTTGATATATGGAAATGCGGCTAAGACTTATATAAGGATGGGGTGTAGGTTGAGGATGCATTAAATAGAGATGCATCACTATCTCTGTGAAGCTTGCTCGAGGAAGCTTTATAATACAAAAGTTTCATATTTTTGAGTTGTTTACCGAGAATGCCTCATTATGGTGCATTTCAAAATTGGGATGGTGATTGAAAACGAGATATACATTATATGCATTATTTTCCCTACGTTGCTTGGAGATATGCATCATAAATCTAAAAGATGCATTTACTTGGAACTTGTATGTCGCGTAAAAGAGGTTGTATTTCGAAGAAGCTTGTATGTCTAGGACTCAATACGAAAGTATCATGTTGTCAACTTGGTTACCGAGAATGCATTTCGAAGGAAAAGTGAAAGTTGCGGAAATTCCCATGTCCTGAATAAGAAAATACGTATATATGAACTAAGAGGCATCATTTAGGCCCAATATTTTACATCCCTATACGATGCTTGGTCGATCACTTGGCTCTTGGCCTTGTGTCACAAGTTGGAAAATTGTTGGTGATGTGAATTTATTATGTGTAGTGTACCCTCTTAGAGTGAATGGTCCATGAGTCGATGATGTTTTTCTTTAAATTGTCTTGTGTTGCTAGTTTCATTCTTGATGAACTATGGTCATGCTTGATCCCTTCGTTGTACGAAGTTGGGTACGTAGGCATCTTCCTTGCGGTCCAACATTTTTAGTAATTCATATCATCTGGCTCGACGTGCGAGGCAAGAGATGATTGTTACCACACTTGATGAGGTAGTTGCAACCTATTTTCAAGATTTCATACTTTTAATCAAGTTATAAAATTTTGGCATGCACCAATTGTGAATTTTACATATCTAGGAAAAGAAATCTAACCAGATTGCAAGTTAGAGAAGCTTGCGTAATCCACTTGCATGACAAGGATGATACACAACAAGGATAGCATTGACTGGCTGTTACACCCTTGACTCAAGTGTTAGAAAGAATGTTTAGTTGAACCTAGAATTTCAAGTATGATGTCATACTTTAGTTGCCAAAACTATTTTTTGATTTATCCAATTAAAGTCATCTTCGACTTGGAATAGATTATGTAGTAGAGTCTTAGGATTTTCTGAGTTATTCAAGACGGATGATCACACGAAGACATCGATTTGAATAACTTCATCGAGGTAAGTAAAGAAGACTGGTCTTTCCTTTTGAACTCATTTCCATCTATCGATCTATATATGCTAGCAAAAGTCGGGGACTTTATATGCTAGCAAAAGTCGGGGACTTTAAATGATCGTAACCAAAGAACATCATATCACGAATTAGCTTCTGCAGAGTCTAGTGATGTTTCATATTCCAAATAATGCTTGTTAAAAACTCAAAACTAATCTTAGTGTTAGTGAAAATATAAAGGTTTGCAAGTTCATTCTTGAGTTTGTAAGGTTTTTTGGTAGTTTACTACTAATAATTTTCAATCACTTGAGTTTACAAATCTAAGATTTGATTTTGTGAACCTATAGCTTGTAGAACAAAAAAAAAGGTTAATAAGTCACTTGAGTTCGCGAACCTAATACGGTAAGTTCAAGAACCTATTATAGATAATTTCTTTAAGATATTTTGTCTTTTGAGTTCGAGGACCTAAAAGGGTGAGTTCATGAACCTTAAAGAAATATTATATTCTTGTAAACTTTTTACATTTAAGTTCGGAACCTAACAAAGGTTTATAATCATGTATCTTATTTGCATTTGAGTTCGCATACATATTTGCTTGAGTTCGTGAACCTACAAATCCTTAGAACTTTAATTTCTCGCTTATTTTTCAAAAAACTCAACCGTGAGTTTGTAGACCTAAGAGCTCAATGAGCCAACCCATAACTCTGTATCTTTGGGCTCATTCATTCTTATTTTATTATTCAATGCGAACTTTCCACACACTTATAAATTTCTATTTCTTAGCTAATTCCTTTGGTTGGAAAGTCTAGTTCTTTTCATGAAAGTTTGAAGTTATCTTTGGTATTAAATTTCTTCATAGAACTCACTTGAGCTAACAATTATCTACAACTTCAAACCATGGAAATAATCCATCGCAAGTCAAGTTCTTTCCTAAGAAATAATTTTATGTATCTTGAGAAACGACTTTGATTAAACAATTGAGAATTAATTTATGTTGCAAGAAACCCAATACTTACATCGTAAACAAGTCATCATTAACTGATTACTATACATTGGAGACATCGGTAATACAAAAAACTTAATCCCTAAACTTTTGTGTATCTTATTCAAAGTTTATCCTCCAAAGACGTAAGAATCTTCGTCATCTAAGGTTCGACTTTGAAAGATATCACTTGGAATTCGTGAAGTATGTGTTCACCTATATTGAAGAAAGATAGTTTCATACCCTATATTTGTATTTGTGTTATGCATAATTCTTGTCTATTTTTAAGGTCATTCTCTTATGATATAATACCATTCAAAAATTATAGATCAAATCCATATTTGATAAAAAAAAATTACAAACACGATTGAGTATAACTCTTATCTATGAAATCTTGTTTATGGGTTTTTCACAAAAATACATCTTAGATTAAGATTAGATCTAGATTGAGACTCTTTTGTAGATAGAAGATTAGGTACCTCTATAAGTTTTGAAGAGAATAAAACCTAATCTTGTATTTAAATTTGTCTAAATTCAGGGAATTGATTTCTACATACTTGATGGAGAATCAGAAAGGAAATCATCAGGCGCTATGTTGGAGGCAGGGTAACGCTAGTCTTCACGACGAACCGTGGAGCAAATTTTAGATATAAATGTCATAAGCTAGGGAATCAAGTGCATAGGTTCTTGCGAGAATCAAGAGACGTATGATCACGCCTGCATAAGTGTAACTCGGAGGGTTTATTCTATCTCAACTATTGATGAATGTGTAAAACACGATTTTTTATATATCTTAATTTATATTTATTAGTTCTCTATTTTGTACAAACTTGATGTTTTTAGTTAGTTTTTGCAGTTTTTTAGAAATAAAGCTCAATGGACTAAAGTACGAAACTTTGGTCGTAAAATGGATGGAAATCAAAATTTAGTTTCAATCGCTCCCTCGGTTATCTCAATACATTGATTGTGTGGAACGTGGAACAAAAAAGTTGGATTAACAATTATTCAGAAGATAGGCCAGGTCCATTACTATATCACTGACTCAAATCCGGATCCATGCGATTCAAATAAAGTGGGAATGAAGTTGATAGTGAGCCGAGACCCACTTGGAAAAACATCATGCAGATCGGAAGCGTGTAAAGATGATAATAACCGCTGTGAAATATAATTATTGAAAAGTAATTGGTAGAATGGGTAGAAATCGATAGAAATTAGTTGATCTTCAAAGAGATATCCTAAAATCTATGAGGTTATATAGACTTTGTTAATTCACTACGAATAACGACTATAGATATGAGATTAGTATTCAGACTTCGGGTAAACCCAACTATGAATAAAAATCATAATCAATAAACTCAACAAGTTTAATGAAAATAAAATAATTTTAATTAATCAAAAACTCCCTCTAATTTTCGTTTTTGGAGCTCCTTATATATATAACTTCTACTAAACAAACCCTAAACTTATCAAAAACCTATAAACTTGTTTCCCAAGGTATCTACTACCTCTAGAAAATTTTCCTAACTTATTAAAACTCTTAAAATAAACTTCTAGACTCTTCCAAAATTACCCTAAATAATAAATCCAAAAATTAATTATTTTCCTACTAAAAATAACATTAGTAAACTATAATTAATAGTAATAATAATAATAATAATAATAATAATAATAAAATAATAGATTTATTTTCCATAAATCTCCCTCCATCATTCTACTAGTGTTGGAGAAGATTCGTCCTCGAATCTTGCCGGTACCATGTTCTGCATGTGTAACTCGTTGATGACAATCTTCATACACATGAATTGATGATGTAAAAAAATAATTTATGCACCGTAAAGAAGCCTGAGGTATGATGAAAGTCCAAAACGGATCTTCATAAGTTGATTCAACAAATTCTCTCTTGTTAGGGTAGATATGAGAGACCATTTGTGTATCACAATAATCAACAACTAGCTTATTCTCGGGCAAAGACAACTCATCAATATCAGGAATTTCTAAATCAATAAGTTTATCAGGATTAGATGACTCACCATGAAACTCCATTAAATCATGTGAAACTTCTTGAGACTGTTTTTCTTTGTCAGAAATATGATGTTCTTCGCCTTTTTGAGAAGAAAAATTAATATCCTCCTCATCATCGGGATATTTATCAAAGATCGGAGTTGTATATCTCTCAACAATAACTTGATTTTGTACGTCATTGTCATGACGGCAAAAAAAGTCTTCAACGTAGTTATCTGCACTATTATTTTCTTCTACAAGCGAGCATGGTTTAGATCGAGATTTTAGTGACTTTTTCAAATAACATTCTATCACTTCCAGAATCTTCTTCTTTGATCTGATCAGATATTCACATCTTCTCGGATCTCGTCTTGGTGAAAATTTATTAACCCCGAATACTCGTCTTAGTAACGTCTTATTAACCCTAGAATCGATTTTTCTCTGGTAACCAACTGATACAGATCAGAAGCGTGTAAAGATGATAATAACCGCAGCTGAATAGAATTATTGAAAAAAAAACGATAGAATGGGTAGAAATCGATAAAAATTAGTTGATCTTCAAAGAGATATCCTAAAATCTACGGGGTTATCTAGACTTCGTTAATTCACTACAAATAACGACTATAAATATGAGATTAGTATTCAGACTTCAGGTAAATCCAACTATGAATAAAAATCATAATCAATAAACTTAACAAGTTTAATAAAAATAAAATAATTTTAATTAATCAAAACTCCCCCTAATTTTTGTTTTGGAGCTCCTTATATAGATAACTCCTACTAAACAAACCCTAAATTTATCAAAAACCTATAAACTTGTTTCCCAAGGTATCTACTACCTTTAGACAACTTTCATAACTTATTAAAACTCTTAAAATAAAATTTAGACTCTTATAAAATTACCTTAAATAATAAATCTAAAAATTAATTATTTTTTTCTAATAAATAAAATTAATAAAATATAAATAATAATAACGATAAAATATTAGATTTATTTTTTATAAATTTCCCTTCATTAGAATTAAAGAAAATATTTGAAAATGAAGAAACTAGGAAAGTTAAAGATACCGTTGACAAAACGGTGTCATTACATGCGACATTTATAACTTTCCTTTTAGCCTGTGGGATGTGAACACGTGAAGAGCTAAAGAGAGATTTGTGGGATTGAAAATAAAGAATAAAAACAAACACAAGGAATGAAAATTTAAATACTTAAGTTGCATGTGCTCATAGTATCTTTCTACTTATGGAAACTAATGAGGTGGTGTGTATATAAAAGGGATTCATTTTCTTCATTCAAGGGGGAGTGGATTTTGGTCAAGAGGTCCGGGGTCCGAGCAAAACAATAGATTTTTTTTTTTATCCATTTAGTTTTCTTTCGTTATAATGGAGTAATTTTTCCACCAGAGTTTGAAGATGAGGTCAAAGTTTGTTAAGTAACAAACTCATATTTTTTTTATTTAAATTGTCCTTGTCCTTTATTAGTAATTTAATTGATTTATTAATTTCTTTTATAAGATCCTCTATCTTGGTGTTGTCTTGATCAATTGTTTGTCAAACGAAAGAAATTATACATTTAATATAAATAGTTTTACCTGTAATATATTCCGAGAAGTAAATTCGTTTGGTTCTAAATCGCCTTGAGTTTTATTTAAAATAAGAATAACCAGATGGATTCTGAAAACCCTAGTAGTTTTTTACTTATAGTTTAATAATTAATTTATTAATTAATTATAATTTATCCTTTATTACTTTTAGTATAATTTTTAATAGAAATCGTTGATAACAATACTTTAGTCCCTGTGGAACGAACTGCATTTGTATACTGTCTTATCAACATTCAAACTGAAGTCTTATAATATGTTAATGCTTGTAGCGGCTTAATAAAGTGTGTGTTCAAACTGAACGAGGTCCCGTGGTTTTTCTGCTTCATATTTTTCCTCATTAACAAAACTTCTTGTGTCTTGCTTTACTTTTAGTTCCGCATTATATTGATTTTGTATCTTTATAATTAAAAGTACAAGTAAGTTGTACTTTAATCAATCCTTGTTATTTAAGAATATCTAATTAAGATTATCTAAGGATTATTCTTGTCTGCTTTAATCTTTGATTGAAGTTCACGCAAGGAATAATCCTATAATTTCCACAACGAAAATTAGGTGGTGTACTTGGTACCTTCCTCTTTTCTATTGGGTATCAGATCAGGTAAACACCAAAAAGAGACATAACAATTTTTGTTCGTAAACAATCCAACCTATGGAACAAGACTGAAGTTCTTTTTAACGTGTCACCAGGATTTGATGATACTAATTACTTATGGAGGAAAACTGCTATGCGTTCATTTTTACAATCTCGAGATTTTAAAACTTGGATGTTGGTTGTCAAGGGATATATATACACCCTTATAAATATTCCTTAGTCTCTTGGTTATCAATGGATATTTATTCCTATGATACTCAAGGCTAGATCCTGATTAAAATTTGAGAATCATTTCCTTTACTATATTTAATATTAAAATTTGATGTGTTTTACTTTACAAGAAGATTGCACATAACTAGTTGACTTATTCAATAAAGTACATGGATTTGCAACTAGCTAAATATGTTTGTTATACTAGTAGGATATCTCAAATATTAATGTTGGAAGATATTATTGGTTATATATTTTGGAATTATTACAAATGAGTTATACATGTTCATATACTCATATAGTATCAAGATATATGCTAAATTCAGGAATAACATTTATTGGATAGTTTTTGATTTTCGAATTTGGAATATCTTGTTTCGAAACTAGCCTTAGTTTTGAACATTATATATAATAGAGATTTCTATTCTTACAAAATCATCACTGAATATACTGGAGACAAGTATGAGGTTATTATCAGTAGAAAGTAATTTGATTCAATTCGTACAAAAGAATGATTAACTAGTTTAAAGCCTTTTTTGGGATCAGAGAGCACTAGTCGTACCGTCGGTGAAAACTAGATTCTTATTTAGTTTTCGTTGTTTATTACTTATTATTGAACTAACGCATGGTCATCTTCAATAGATGCTCTTGTTTACTCGATGGTCCTTTTCTTTTGATATAAGGTCATTCAAGAAATTTAAAGATAAAACTATAATATATTCAAGTGATTCAGAATTCGATGATGAAACTATTTATTTGCCAATATTAACAGACTCCATTCTGAGAAACAAATTATTATTGGAATCAAATGTAGGTTGTTACTTTTGAAGATTAATAAGAATGAAGACTTTGAAGATTTAAAGACTTTGATATTTTGATCTCGGTCTAATTATCTGCAAGACTTGATTGTCTTGGACTAACAAGTTGTTTATCTTTTATAACTAAAGCTTGTAGATCAACAAGTTTTTTTTGAGTTTTAATAAACACAAACCTTGTAATCGAGTGGATTATTTTGTAATCGTAAATCTTGAATGATCTTTATCAAGTAGTTTAGGGTCTGGTATTATCTTGATCTTAGATTTAAACTAGAGAGCTTAGACTCTGAACTTTAATCATATAATCTTTATTTGTGATTCTGTAATACCCCAATTCGGCAGGTAGGGTTCGTCGAATGGAATATAGGTAATGGTTTGTCCTTTCCTAACACCAAGGCCTTTTCAGCACAACTGGCTCAGAGTTGACAAAAAGCTCTGCAGTTAAGCGTGCTCGGGCGGGAGTAATCCAGGGATGGGTGACCTCCTGGGAAGCTGCTGCTGGATAACCGCAGTGGTGCCCGTTGAAAATCTCAGACTGCCGGATAACCGCAGTGTCTAAGTGGGGACAATATCGGTGGAAGGTCGGGTCATTACAAAAATGGTATCAGAGCCGACGACGGGTCACCTGCCAAGGATGAGAGAGTACGCTGGACGGGTTGTTCCAGGTATTGGTCTCATAGGTGGTAGGGAACGTTGGAGATCTGGGCTTGAATATATTCCGGAGCCGAGGACGGCTCCAATTTAAGGTGGTGGTATTGTAATACCCCAATTCGGCAGGTAGGTTCGCCGAATGGAATATAGGTAATGGTTTGTCCTTTCCTAACAACGAGGCCTTTTCAGCACAACTGACTCAAAGTTGGCAAAAATCTCTGCAGTTAAGCGTGCTCGGGAGGGAGTAATCCAGGGATGGGTGACCTCCTGGGAAGCTGCTGCTGGATAACTGCAGCGGTGCCCGATGAAAACCCCATACTGCTGGATAACCGCAGTGGCTAAGTGGGGACAATATCATAGGAAGGTCGCGTCATTACAGATTCGGTGGTGAGTTGGTTACAAAACAAATTATCCATTTTCTATTTGAAATAAATCTTAAAGGAATATTTTTATACCTATTGGGAGATTGGTAAAAGAAGTCTTTACAACCGATTTTGAAACTTCTCTTGACAGTGGACCTTGTTGAGGGATTCACGTTTGTTGGCCAGATTAATTGTATGCGCAGAGATATTGAGGAAACAGAGTAACTAGGGGTAGTTTATTCGGTCTCAAGTACACGAAGTTGCGAGTAGGCATATGTGTGGCTGCTTAATTCTAAGAATATTCAAAACTGGACTAGGTCCCTAGGGTATTCAGCCAAACAGTTTTCCTCGTTACTAATTTTTTTTGTGTGTTATTTACTTTACTCCGCATTATATTGCTTAGATTTATAGTTACAGTAAATATACTTGTACATTAATCATTATCTTGGTAGATCTTGTAATTTGTACTTTGTTGAACTTAGTTTATTACCAAGATCATCTTGTTTATTAATCTTTATAGGATCAAAAAGATTAAACAAGGTGTCTCTATACAGGTTGACCAGAAAAAAAGATTACGTGTGCTCGGTAACTTCGTCATTTCAATAAAATGCACCTGAATACACCCATATAGAATCGGAACCTCTAGAACTAATACAGATATCTTTAAAATCATATAATAAAATGATATTACCAATTTTACAACAGATGCTACATCCTTGTATCGTCTGTCATTTTCATTCCCCTTCCTTGGTTGTTATCCTTCTTGTGAGAGGTGTAATGCTCAACATTTTGTTATAGACTTTGATTTACCCGTTGACTTTCCACGGTAAACTGATTTTCTTTTTTTTTCCTCCCCTGTTTACGGTAACAAGTGTATCTGAATGAGATTTAGGTTGATGACTTCCTTCCAACTTCTTCATTCATCAAACTGGTTGGTAGCAATAGTCATAGATAACTTCTCATTTAGAGAAAAATTGCTTGGAGACCCACCAATTTCTCATAAATATTTGCTAAGTTATTTAACAACAAATAAATTTTAAGTTGATCCATGATGATTATCTCATTTCATTCAAATTTTATGCAATTATGTTAATATATTTGTACTTCATTTACCAAGCTTCTTAAACAGAATACTTTTAGCAAAAGCAATTTTGTGTCATATATCTTCTATAACTTCGTCGAAACATACACACGCGCCCCCGCGCTTATGCGTGCGCACACACACACACACTAGTTTTTCACTAGCCACATGATGAAGAATAAAATCATCAATCCTTTGTAGAATTAATACAACAACTTTACGGTTAGCAACACGTCATTATTCGCCATATTTCTTGTCGGGCTTCATTCTATTGTCCTTATATAAGTGTGGAGATTTTCGCAGTATAATATATAAGTTTTCCATCTTCGCCTATTATATCAAGTAGCTTTCACCACTCAAACTAACCATTCAACTACTATTCCATCATTGCACGTGATTATCTCAAATCAATAAACTGATATACTTATTGGGAAATTAGCGTTCCGAGACACTATATGTAACATGGAACCCACACAAGCAATGATACGCAATAACCAAAATACGACAAAATACTAACAATCACACAACACCAAGATTTATGTAGAAAAACCTCTTCCATGGGAAAAGTAAAAAACCACATGCAAACTCTCATTATGAAATAATGTTTCACAACTTGTCTCCAAATAATTCTCCAGACTTTTACGTAGACGAAGTAGTCTTCAATATCTCAAGATATATTTTCGCGTTGAAATTTGACAACTTCAAACTTGACGTATCAAAGCCTGTGAGTTTGACCAAGTTATGTACTAAAAATAATTGTGTGTTTGGTTAGAGGGAAAGAAATCACTTTCCCGGAAATATAATTCAATTCCCATGTTTGGTAAATAGGAATAAAAGGTGGTTAGGAATAGGATTCCCAAAAAATAAGGAAATACAAAACCCATGGGGGTGGTGGGTTTAGGATTCCACCTCTCCAGGGAATAAGATTCCTAGGAATGGGATTCCCTTCCCACTATCCAAACACACCTTAAGGTTTTTCATTATGATGTCTAAATATGTTAACCATATTGTTAAGTGATATTCGAAATCTTAGTGAAACACTGGATTTGTTATCTCATGTTTGCTTTTCACGAAATTGGTGTAAAAATACCAATTCTAGAGCCTCATATAAAAGAAGAATGAAAGATATGTATTCGTTTACATGAAATATGTATAATCTTTCCGGGTTATGTTAATGATCAATATTATAAATTCTTACTAAATTTAACTTAATCATTAATTAAGATTAGCAATTTAATTTTGCTAGTTCGATTTAATAAATTAAGTTAGTATTAGTAAGGTTTAGTTCACATGGGTATCTGGAACATCAAATCATCACTAAGGTAAATTTGTACATATAAACTCAATCGAAAGAATAGAAAAATTGACTGGAAAATAATTTTTATCAACTATATATATTATTAGGGGGAAACCACGTTTATTAAAGGTAAAACTGACTTTGATATAATTTCTTTGACTTTGGGTCAGTATAGGATGGATAAGAATAAGTTTTTCTCCAACCAATAGTTGTTTTTGGAATTTTGGTTACAAAGTTTTAACTTGGTAACCTCCCTGCAGAGAAAGAATTCAAGAAAACAATTAATGACCCTATACAGGAAACAATCGAGTACTATCTTAGACTAAATATTCTTCAAAGAAAATAAAAAACCATCTTAGACTAAGTATATTTATCATAGGCAAAACAATTTTTTACTGTGAATAAATATACTCCATTTTAGTATTTACATCTTTGGTAAATCAGTAAATGTACTTCCAAAAATCATCTAACAATACACTATTATTTAAATTAGTAGGTACATTTCAATGTGAAGAGGTATAAAAAATGAAAAACTAAAGTGAAATAAAAATCAATTCGACTCAAATTAGTTTTCACTTTAGTAAAAAGGGGATTTTCCCTAAATATTCCCGTAATCAGTGAATTGTTGAAAAACAAATTTAATATTGTATTTTAAAATAAGGAATAAACAAATGAAAATAAATTATAAAGTGAATATAGTTTTGAGTCCTTCATTTTCTTCTCTCCTTTCTTCTCCCCCTTTCTAATCCTAGAAAGGGTTCACAGTCGCCTCTCTTTCTTGCTCGGATCTTCTCCTCTTTGTTTATCTTTTGCTCATTCCCGTTTTCTTTTAAGTTTACTTAATTTTTTAAGTTTTTTTTTATCCTTTTCTCTTTTCTCTTTTAACTTTTATATCTTCTCGGTTTAATGAAGTTATAGATCTACTTTGTGATGCACTTGGAGACTTAATTTCAAGGAAAGTATTGGTAATATGGATGCGATGCTACTGATTTTAAAGGAGGTTTTCTATGATGGTGGTGGCGGTAATCTTGGGAAATAATTAGTTTATGGATATATGAGGAAGCAAGAGAAGATAACTATAGTAAGGAAAAATATCAAGTTGTATATATGTATGGTAGTATGAGGTAGCAAAAGGTGCTAATGGTTTTTCAAGGAGCATCAGGTACCAAGAGGCGGTAATGGTAGAAAGGAGAAGTATCAGTTTACGTATAGTTGTATGGGGTAGCAAAAGGTGGTGATGGTTTTTAGAAAAAAAAATAAGTTGGTTTTCCAGTGGAGAAGTTATGGAATAGGAGTTACGGAGAATGAAGTTGCAGCCGGTGGTGGAGGCTGTAGTGGTGGTGATCAAAGTAAAAAGACAGACAACGGTGACGGTAACATTGGTGATGGAGGCAACAACTTAGATATGAGTGGCTTCTCATCTGACTTTTGTTGGTGTAGGTTTGTTTTGGCAGTAGCTTTGACTTTGAGCATCATTTTGCTGATTTGGGCTTTTTTTTGGGTCTCTTGGTGTAGCATTTTTGTTTGTGCTGTATTTTTCTTTTAGTTTGGAACACTTCCTATACTCCTTTGTCTGTAACCTTATTTATTTTTTAATCAAATATTTTAATTTACCGATTAAAAAGAAAATTACAAAGTGAATATAACCCGGCTGGGCTCGAAAAGAAAGAGTGCTTAATTGGAAATCTTCTTGACGAACAAAATTCAAAATCACTTTTGCTTTAACGATTTTATTCGGTCATCTTTATTTTCCATTTCTTTTATCTCTCAATTCTTTCATTTATACAAGAAATCAATAAATCAAGAAATCAGTAAATCACCAATCAGTGGATACGGGTCTGATGGAGGGAGATTTATGGAAAATAAACCTAATATTTTATTATTATTATTTATATTTTATTAATGTTATTTTTAGTAAAAAAATAATTAATTTTTCAGATTTATTATTTATGGTAATTTTATAAGAGTCTAAAAGTAAATCTTAAGAGTTTTAATAAGTTAGAAAACTGGCCAAAAAATAGTAGATACCTTGGGAAACAAGTTTATAGGTTTTTGATAAGTTTAGGGTTTGTTTAGTAGGAATTATCTATATAAGGAGCTCCAAAAACGAAAATTAGGGGAGTTTTTGATTAATTAAAATTATTTTATTTTCATTAAACTTGTTGAGTTTATTGAATTTGAATTTTATTCATAGTTGGGTTTACCCCAAAGTTTGAATACTAATCTCATATCTATAGTCGTTATTCGTAATGAATTAACGAAGTCTAGATAACCCCGTAGATTTTAGGATATCCCTTTGAAGATCAACTAAATTCTATCGGTTTCTATCTATTTTATAGGTTACTTTTCAATTCTACTCCGCTATAAAAATTTATCATATTTTAACGCTTTTGATCTGCATCAGTTGGTTACCAGAGAAAAGTCGATTCTAGGGTTAATAAGATGTTACTAAGACGAGTATTCAGGGTTAATAAATTGTCACCAAGACGAGATCCGAGAAGATGTGAATATCTGATCAAATCAAAGAAGAAGATTCTGGAAGTGATAGAATGTAATTTGAAGAAGTCACTAAAATCTCGATCTAAACCATGCTTTCTTATAGAAGAAAATAATAGTGAAGATAACGACGTTGAAGACTTGTTTTTCCGTCATGACAATGATGCACAAAATCAAGTTATTGTTGAGAGATATATAACTCCGATCTTTGATAAATATCCCGATGATGAGGAGGATATGAAATTTTCTTCTCAAAAAGGCGAAGAACATCCTGATTCTGACAAAGAAAAATAGTCTCAAGAAGTTTCACATGATTTAATGGAGTTTCATGGTGAGTCATCAAATCATGATAAATTTATTGATTTAGAAATTCCTGATATTGATGAGTTGTCTTTACCCGAGAGTAAGCTAGTTGTTTAATGAACTTCCCCCATCCAAGAGTATTTTCTTGACATTCCAACCAGATATCAATAATGTCAACACAAGAGGGTCATTATGCATTTCAATTTCTTGATTTACTTCTTGTGCAGAAAATGTTAATGGATGTGCCATCCAATCCTCCCATAACTCTACTTGCCTTCCTTGAACTCTAAAGGCCTCGTGGTTCCGAATTCTCTTGCACAACTTCTTGTTGATTGCTATATTCAAATCTGTATCACACTTTTCCACACATGAAATCATATTAATTGTCTGTTTGTTATATGGAATATGTATTGCTTTGCCTTCATCATATTTTTCTGATGGTTCAATTTTTTGAACAAATTCCTTTAATTCTCCAGCATCGACCATTCTTTGTACCAATGTTATAAAATTTCTACAGTTGTCTGTTGTATGTCCTTTGTAGTTATGGTATTCACAATAGTCTTTGGAGTGTTGTGTATGTTCCGGTTGATTTCCCTTAGTTATTGGCCATTGAAAACCTGGTTGATTCTTCAAAATGTTGAATAACCTGAAATATGAAACATTAAGCTTGGTAAAAGTTCTTTCTCGAAATTGTTGAGCAAAATTTTTTCCATTTCCTCGTCGAGGATGTTTTGATTCTTTTGATTCAACTTTTGGAGGATATTTCCTTTTCTGTTCTGGTAATTCTTCAACTGAATTTGTTCTCCTTGTGTTTCCTTGATTTTCAGAATTAATTCTCGATCCTTGATCCTGTATATCTTGGAGTCTTGCACATGTTTCTATTATTTCTCTCAATTTGCCTTCAGTTTTGGATTGTTTCGATGGATTTCAACGAAGAGCTGACTCTTCCGATCTACAATCCCCCATTTGTAATGGTTTATAGCTGTCATAGGGTCTAAATCACCGATTGCTTGACATATTGAATGCCATCTAGTTTTATAAGATCGGATCGATTCTTCCGGCCATGACATTAAAGAATAAAGTCTGTCCTCCCCTGAATCAATTGGTCTGTTATACATGTATGCCTCTAAAAATTTTCTGGCCAGTTGTGCATAATTATTGATAGAATTTTCCGGCAACCTGTCGTACCATAATAATGCTGTCCCTGTTAAACTTGACGGAAAACATCTGCACATGATTGCTTCATGACCATCCCATCGCGTCATTACTCGGTTATAATACTTTAAGTGCGATGTTGGATCCTTGGTTCCATCGTAACATTCAAACGCTGGAATATTATATTCTCTTGGTAATGATACCCGCGTTAAATGTTGCGCTAACGGTGTTCGCTTTGCTTCTTTCAATACCTCTTCTATCCTTCCCCCCTCTTTATTTTTTAATCCTTTAATTTCCTCCTTCATTTGTTCCATCGCTTCCAAACATGTTTCCCATTGGGTTCGTTGGAAGTTATTTTCCTGTTGTCTTCTGACCCGAGATGTCGATCCTGCTAACACTATTCTTTGATCTGGATTCCGCTGTTCATTTCTTGATATTTGTCTACTCGACATCGGCTCCTGATTTCGTACTCCAGTCACAGTTGGTCTTTGTTCTCGCTGAATTACATCTTTTAAAACTTGATTTTCAGTTGCTAGTAACTCAATTTGATGGTTGCTTGCTCTTTGCTCCTTTCTTATTTCCTTTATTTCTTCTAATAGGTCCTGTATTTGTCGTGTCTTTCTTCGAGAACTCTCATGATCTGAAGAGAAATTCTGAACCACAGTATTTGACATCAATTCTTGACTTGGGGTATGATTTCCCTCAATATTTTGTTGTTGTCCTGAATCACTTCCTTCTTCTAGTCTATTTTCCAAGCCTTCATTACTATTTTGATTCCCAGAATTCGCGTCTTGAGACATATTTTCTAGAATTTGCTGCTTCTTCACTATCTTGTGCCTTCTCGATCGTTTTCCTTCCTCGATATCTAAAAATTTCTCAAAAAATTAGTCAAATGAACTCTTATCTATTAAATCATAAGAGATTCTTATTATTATTTTAACTGTAAATTTTCCCTATCACATATCCAACTTTTCCTCCTTCAAAAAAATTTTTGTTTCATATTTTTATCTATTTTGTTCCTCACAAGGTATTTTTCACGTTAATAAAACATACTTATGTAAATAAACCTTATTTTTCATATCTTGTAAAATTAAATTTTCCCATATTTTCTTACAAAAAAAAAAAAAAATTTCTTCCCTAGATGATTCATTAATAAAAAATCCCTTTTTTATTTTTTAGGTAGGATAAATCCTTTTTTTCAATCCCTGTTTCTAGCGCCAAATTGTTTAAGCCAAAAATTCCTTTTGCTAAACAACCAATCAAACTCTTGGATACAAGTTAAATAAATGTAAACGAATAACAGAGAAATATCTTTTAAAGTAATAATGAATCATCTTTTTCATAAATTGTTTAAGCTCAATACAATAAATCATCTAGGTTATGTAATTTCTGGGTTTATAATCTTTACACCTTTTCATTCAATACAGAAATTCAAACATTATACAATTACTTAACATAGGTTTGTACCTAAAAATTTCTTCTCCTCCCTCTCTCAGGTTTTTTCTTCCTAATTTTCCCCTCCCCCACTTCGTTGTTTGATCTTCTCTATTTATAGATATATTTTTCTGATCGCTTTTTATACCACGTGTCGTTTTCTTCAGCTTAGTCATTGATTCCGGATCAATTCTTCTCTGGGTCGATCCATCTTGTTTCGATGTATCTATCGTCCTTGTACTTTATCTTTATTTGGTGCGATCGTATAGATGACAGATCGTTCTTAACAGCTTCTTGGTTCGATACTTTATATGTCCGACACGTGTTTCCTTATCCTTAAGACTTCTGTGGCCTCGATCATAGAATATTTATTATAATCTACTTTCTCGATCATTAAGATAATATAATAATAATTACCTTTTACTTTCTCGATCTTCAAAAGAATAGAGTAATTATTATCTTTTACTTTCTCGATCATTAAGATAATATAATAATAATTATCTTTTACTTTCTCGATCATAATAATAATTATCTTTTACTTTCTCGATCTTTAAAAGAATAGAGTAATTATTATCTTTTACTTTCTCGATCATAAAATAATATAATATTAATAACTTTTTGCTTTCCCGAACAGCTATCAATCAATGCTGTTTGTTTTATTCGTTGGTGTTCAGCTTTCTCGATCTTATGTGTCACTCATGCAGCTCTTTGCTCAGGAAACATCTCATGCCTTTTCGATATTCGATATCTTTGATAGTGATCTTGTGTTTCTCACCTTTTTTAGTCTTGATGCCTCTTTACTTGATCCTCTTCCACGTGTCGTGCTTCTTTAATTTACTAACAAACCCCATAGATTTTAGGATATCTTTTTAAAGATCGACTAATTTCTATCGATTTCTACTCATTCTACCGGTTACTTTTCAATAATTCTATTTCGCTGCGGTGATTATCATATTTACACGTTTCCAATCTGCATCAAAATCCATTAGTTTCACATATCAAAAAGACGAAGCACTGAAAAAGGAATGCCACAACTCTAAGTTGACATCAAATAATGACAAGTCGGGTAATGTACTAATACAGTAACACAGTTGGACTTGGTTGTCACTTTGGATTTTGTGTGCCTGCCTTTATAAATTAATTAAACCTGTAAGTAGGAGTAGTTGTTTGTTGTTTAAAAGATGGGGGTGGTAGTGAATGATGGTGGTGTTGGCAGTTTGATTTTCCCAAGTAAAATGTTTCCAAAACTAGTCAGTGTTTAAATTAGGAGTTCCATTACTTACAATCTCATCCTCTAAATGTTTTGTAATTTCTTTAGGCATCCTTACTTTAGATTTGTTTTGTATTAACATCTTTATAAAGCGAAAATATCACGGTAACTCGATAAAATGTTTGGATACCACGTACGAAATAGTTAAATCGAAAGTTAAAAAATAATTTAACAATACAATTTTAAAATTAAATGCTTTAGAAATCAAGGAACAAACATAAAATAAAACCAACACACGTAAACGATGGATCCCCTGGTGGTTTTGTGGGGTGTGACGGGCCCACTATAACCTATGTATATATGTGTGAGAAATATTTGTATTAAAATAAATTTTTATTTTATTTTATTATATCTAAAATAATAACTTTTATATTAGAAATAAGATTTATTGTTTTTAACACAAGAAACAACATCTTCTAATAGAATAAAATACATATTTTCTAATGTAAGGTGTTTTAATTAATATTAACATGTATATTGAGATATAAGCTAATAAAAATCATTTTTAAAATCTTTTTTTTTTATGTTTTTTCCTCTGTTCATTTAGAACTATTGACAATTTCAAAAAGCTAAAAAATATAAGAAGTACGTATGATTTTTGATTTCTGAGAGTTGGTTCGATTTCTTCGAAGAGAAACACTTCTACTTCTGGTTAGGAGCCCCTCTAAGACTCAAAAATAAGAGCCTAAAACTCATTGACTGTTGGTGCATAACCAAACAAATAAATCTATGAGATGTTCATGAGAAAGCGACTAAAACCACAAAAAATATAAGTCAACTGTGTGGTATTGGTATCTACTAATCCCTCATGTAATTTCAAAAGTCTAAATCATAGTCATCACTCAAATCCTTTTCTGGACTTTGAATCATTATAATTGAGATTATTTCAAATTTTTAATGATACATAGTACAATGCTTGTTATGGATAAAGGTTAGCATGTTATAATGGAACATGCATTAAGCCATCACTGTAACAGCCGTAACTATGATCGCCTTACTGTCAAAAAAAAAAGGAAAAATTAGTATCATTGAGGCATCGAGGCATCGAGGCTTCAACTCTAGACACTGACAGTTTGTTTCATGATCTATTTAATACGTCTTTGGTGCGGTAACATAACAGTCTTCCCCATCAGCCATTAACAAACCTCGACCGATAAAATGTTTACATCCTTGTCGTTGTAAACATGATTTCCCTGTAACTTCACTGTATTTTGATGAAAGTAACTCTTTTATCTTCATTTATTTTAATATACCAATATACAAATCTCCTACCTATAATACAAAATGTTTTTTAAAAATCAACCAACTTCATAGTGATTGATCGATTCTCCTGAATTGACCCCGGCGCGCCAAGCTTTGAACATAGCATACGGTTCTTATATGCATTTCAAACACAAAAAAATTGTTAGAATTTAAAAGTGAATTTATTGCTTATTTACAAAAATTATTTTGTTACTAAAATTATCTTGATGAGACCAAAGAGTCACTAGCCTATATTGTGGGTGGAAATAACAAATCCACTTTTCATTTCTATGTGAATGAGAAACCTTTGGTTTGTCCCACGTCGGATAAACCAAGGATGAAGTCTATCCATATTACCACAAAGGTTGCACCTAAGGGAAAGAATTTGTGCGTTGGATATAGACTAAGGGAATGAGCTAGTGGGTAAAATCACACATGAGCGGTGCTTCGCACCGAAGGACGCGGGCCGCTGACTTGCGGAGCTTGTGTATGCTTGCGTGTGTTTTTTGCGTGAGCTGGCGTGTGGGCGACGAGTGCCCGGCGTGAGCTCGACGTGTGCGCAGCGTGTGCCAGCATGTGCCTATCAAGACTTAATGGTTTTTTATTTTTTATTTAAATTCCTATAATAAATATTAAAAAACCGTTTTATTATTTATGAGAATTAAATAAAAAGATTTTTCATAAATACAATTTAAATTCCTATAATAAATATTAAAAAAACCGTTTTATTATTTATGGGAATTAAATAAAAAGATTTTTCATAAATATAAGTTAATTCTCTTCTCTCAAATTTTCCTATAAAAGTAGAAAAATGATTTCATTTTTCCTTACCCCAGACGCAGCTACTATCCTGTCGTCTTTTCCCCTCTTCTCGCTTTGTTGTGCGCACTAGATTTAATTTATTTATCTTCTTCTACTGTTAAGTTCACAACGGGGCAACGAGTCTTGCTAACTGGGTTGGTATCAGGTGGTTTTATCCTGGATTCGATTTGCCAACTCTAAAAGGTATAGCAACACTTTTCAAAGGTGTACCTGGCAAATATCGAGTTAAGGGAAGTCTGTTGAACAGGCGACTCCACCTCCTGTGCTTTGTCTGTGATTGTATGAGTGTTCTGTTTTTCTAACGCATAACCCATTTTAAGTGTTTTGTTCAGTTTGTTCATTGTTACAGGAATTTCTCCAACATTCTTAAATCGATATCTCATTAATTCTGTAACAAAGGAAACGTGAAATAATTTTGGATGTTAGTTCAGAATGGGGATGAAGCCGGAATACATTTCAAAGGAAGAAAAGAAACAAATAGAGTGTTTCTTATTCTAGAGAGATTCGTCAAATTAAAATACTTTATTTCTGGTCTTGAATTGTTATAAAACAGAGCATCTTTGTTGATTCTTCTTTACCGGAACGTCAATTAACGTCAAGGAGACAGAGTCGGATATTGTTTCGTCTACTTCTACTCCATAATTTCTATGGCACCACTAACAAGAATTGCTTCAGCCATTTCGATGATATCGTTAAGTGGGTTGAGGAAATACAACAATCAGCTGAAGTATGATGAAGATGTAGAAACGAATATGATGGGAGCAAAGACTTCTGATTTGGATGTGTTCAACTAGTCTTCTTCCAAGTCAAGGATTCTTGGGGTGGACCTCTTGGCTTATTGACTATAACTGGCTTCATGTTTTTGAGGAAGCCAGTGATTTATGGACCTTCATCTCCTGTACTTCGACTCAATCCATCAAATTGATCGAAAAACAATAGTGTCATTGAGAGGAACATCAAAATCTTTAAACCAAAATTTAATATAACCAACACTGTGATCAATATGAATCCTTGAAACTGAACCCTAGATTTCAAATCGAGATTTGAGATTTAGAACAGAACAATCATGAGATAAGTTATCTATAATAACCATTGATGAATTTTGAGACGTGTGTGTTCATCCAATTTCGATACTTCCAATGTTTGGCCTCAGCGGTTCTTCTTTGAAGATTTTTGCTGTGTGAGAATGAAGAGTTTAGAGCTTTGATTTGCTTTATTTGGGTAGCAATGGCGGGTCTTAATAATTTTAGAGGTTCTCAGCAGCAGAATTTCCATGGCGGTACAACTGATGCAGGTGAAGTTTCAGCCATGGTGGTGGCGGTGAAGTTTCAGTCATGGTGATGAAGCTGTGCAATTGCATGAGGGGTTTAATGTTGTTGCGAGGAGTCAACAAGGTTCGATTTCGGTGATTGAGAATCAGGAGAGTTGAAATGAGTCAGAAATGGGTTTGCTTCTTTTGTTCGAAATTGAATATGGGTTTGCTTCTATTGTTCTTTGGTTCTTGAACGAGAAGAAGAAGATGGTGATAGTTACCGTGGGAAGAGGTGACCGTGGTTGCTAGAAAAAGAAGGTGATCTTTTTAGGGTTAAAATAAAATTCACGAAAATACCATTTTTCCCTTATTCATATGACTCATAAAATTATGGACTCTAGAATTGTAATCCTCGTTCTGTTAGTCCGGCCGGACTATGTGAGTTTGGCCAAGGTTGCATCGGGAAGGGATCCAGGCTACACCCGCGTCTCAGACTCTGTGGGCTTCTTCATTTGCTAAAAACCTGACAGGCCTAATTAATGAACCTGTGTTGGGCATTTATATGTGGGCCTCTTTTTAATTGTAATGAACCTGCATTGGGTATTTAGCTATAGGCTTCTTCTTATGACACTGATTTTGGGTACTCAATTTAGGTTGGGTTTGAGTTAAGTCTTAGAGATGGTTTTGGGTGCATTCCATTTCTAGCTGATGATATGTGTTTGGGCCAACTGCATTCTTCGGCGGGGATTTGATGGAGACTCCATGGCTCAAAGGGAAAAATTCTTTCGCTCAATTGGTGGTAGCAACGATAATCAGGTATGATTTATTAATTATAATCATAATATATTTGAATCTTATGCATGATGTCTTGAAGTTATTAAAACGGTTAAAACACTAAAACTAACAACCGCATGACACGTTTGATGAAACGTTGAGATTTATTAAATTTAATGCATAAAATCAAGACAATTTGTATGCGCATAATAAAACGTAGTTATCATGCGCTAAAATGAATTTACATGGAGCATGCATAGAATGTTGATTATTTGATTATAAATAAATCATAGTCATATTAAATTATGTAATATTTATAGAAATCGTAAGGATTTTATTTATAGAGAAATAAAATAAAATAATGCCAAATTATTGTGAAAAATCAAAAGAACAAGTTTTTTGGTATAGTGTCTGAAGCCAAAGTGGTAACCAATGTGAGAGACTGGTGGGTAGACTCTGGTGCTACCAAGCATATCCGCGGAAACAAAGATGTGTTCACCTCCTATCAGAAGGTAGGGGAAGGAGAAAAGCTCTATATGGATAACTCGTCCGCAGCACGGGTTGTGGAAAAATGCAAAGTTAGGCTGAAGCTCAATTTTCGGCAAAACTCTCACACTGAAGAAATTGTTCATGTTCCGGACATCTGTAAAATTCTTGTATCTTGTATGATAAGAGTTTTTATGAAACTGAGAAAAATAGTGGAACTCAGTGGAAAGAGCTATAAGACAGAGGGTTTTTACAAATTAGATGTAACCTCAATTTAAATAAATAAAATTGATTCTATTTATGTTTGTGTGGCATTGAATATTTGACATGGCAGACATGGTCATGTTATTCAATGAAAAATTTGGCAAGCATAGGCTGCTTTCCCAAATTTAATTTGGAAAGTAAACATAAATGTTAAAAATGCATAAAATTAAAATATGCTAAAATGTCTTATAAGAAAAAATGTTCAGGAAAAATTCTAAACCCATAGAATTAATTCCTCAGACCTAGTTGACTTGAACTCAGTTCAAACTAGAGGTGAAAATATAATCCACTAAGGAGATGATGAAGTCATGAATCAGTTCAGGACTAACTGCGAATTATGGGGGGAGACCGTCCTCTCAGCTGGCTATGTCCTACACAATGTACTTTTTAAAGGATCAGATAAATCTCCAAATGAATTATAGAAATGTAGATAACCCTATTTTGCATACTCCAAAAATGTGGGGGATGCTTGGCTAAGGTTTTTATCCCTCCACCTAAGAGGACAAAGATAGAACTCAAATATGTTAATTGTGTCTTCATATGATATCCTGAACACACTACAGATTATAGGGTTAGGGTTGTGAGTTTTGATATTTCAGAAATTGGTCTAAATACCAATATGAAATCTAGGGATGTTGTGTTCTTTGGAAAAATTATTTTTTCCTTGAAATATGAATATCACATGATATGTGTTGATCCCCTAGATGTCCTTTCTACGTGTCACACACTACTTCTATAGGAAGATAAAGTTGAGCCTTGAAGAGGAAAAAGATTTAGAATAGAGAAATCTTTAGTGCATGAAGATTTTGATCATGTAATGATTTCTAGTGGGTTTAAAATAAATGAATATAACAAGTATGTTTACACTAAACTTATGAATGATACCTGTGTCAGCTATATCTATACACTACGATTGTCAAGCTACAATAGCTAATGATAAAAATAACAGTTATAATGGAAAATCCATTCATATTCGGAGAATACACAATTCTCTAAAACATCTAATCTCAAATGGCGTTATTTCTGTTGACTTTGTGAGGTCTAAGGAGAATATCGCGGACCCTTTGACGAAAGGCTTGTCCAAGGAGATAGTTAGTAATGCATCGAGGGGGATGGGACTTAAGCTCATCAATTAAAACTTTCAATGAAAGATACTCAACCTTGCTGACTGGAGATCCCAAGATCAAGGTTTTGAATGAGACAACTAATTTGTGACGGGTAAAAATTAAACACTGTCAGAGAATTAATTTCTCTGTCCCTTCCCTATGGTGTAGACGTGATAGTGTGACTGCATGTGAGGATGACTTATAGTAAAGTCTTAATGAGTTCTATAGTTTCAATTTAAAATTGAAATGGGGTGTAGCAGTTAACACTCTTGATAGAACTCACCTATCTGAATGAGGAAGTGGCTCGCTTCCTATGAGAACTGAGCTGATTCTCTAGAGCATTCTGAGAAACGGGATATGTCCAGGGCCAAAACGGACACAACGGCGTGAACTTAACAGCAATCTTGAGAGATATCTCGCGTAAGGATCTATTGAAGAACTACACCAAACGATGGCAGTTCAAGACATCGCGTTCACTGTCCATCAAGTAGTTCCGGTACTTCTCACTAAGCAAAGACTCAATTCCATATGGTCACGTATTGCTAAGAGGTATTTCTCGTTTTCGGTTTTCTGATTTATCGCCTTCTTCATTCATGTGGGGGATTGTTAGAATTTAAAAGTGAAATTATTGCTTATTTACAAAAAATTATTTTGTTACCAAAATTATCTTGATGGGACCAAAGAGTCACTAGCCTATATTATGGGTGGAAATAACAAATCCACTTTTCACTTCTATGTGAATGAGAAACCTTTGGTTTGTCCCACATGGGATAAACCAAGGATGAAGTCTATCCATATTACCACAAAGGTTGCACCTAAGGGAAAGAACTTGTGCATTGGATATGGACTAAGGGAATGGGCTAGTGGAAAAAATCACACATGAGCGGTGCTTCGCACCGAAGGACGCGGGTCGCTGACTTGCGGAGCTTGCGTATGCTTGCGTGTGTTTTTTGAGTGCCCGGCGTGAGCTCGACGTGTGCGCAGCGTGTGCCAGCATGTGCCTATCAAGACTTAATGGTTTTTTATTTTTTATTTTAAATTCCTATAATAAATATTAAAAAACCGTCTTATTATTTATGAGAATTAAATAAAAAGATTTTTCATAAATACAATTTAAATTCCTATAATAAATATTTAAAAAACCGTTTTATTATTTATGGGAATTAAATAAAAAGATTTATCATAAATACAAGTAAATTCTCTTCTCTCAAATTTTCCTATAAAAGCAGAAAAATGATTTCATTTTTCCTTACCCCAGACGCAGCTACTATCCTGTCGTCTTTTCCCTTCTTCTCGCTTTGTTATGCGCACTAGATTTAATTTATTTATCTTCTTCTACTGTTAAGTTCACAACGGGGCAACGAGTCTTGCTAACTGGGTTGGTATCAGGTGGTTTTATCCTGGATTCGATTTGCCAACTCTAAAAGGTCTAGCAACACTTTTCAAAGGTGTACCTGGTAAATATCGAGTTAAGGGAAGTCTGTTGAACAGGCGACTCCACCTCCTGTGCTTTGTCTGTGATTGTATGAGTGTTCTGTTTTTCTAACGCATACCCATTTTAAGTATTTTGTTCAATTTGTTCATTATTACAGGAATTTCTCCAACAAAAACTCTTGGTATAAATAGAGGCTACGAGGATTTCATAATTAAGAGTCCCAAGCAATAAACCATCCCTCTCACTCCCTCCTCTTTCTTCTCACTTGCTTAGCTGCTAGTAGCTAGCAGAGATCCATCAATTACTTTATTTGTTAATCCATATTTGGCTATTGCTGCTAATTTGGATCTTTTTAGTTGCTATGGCCGTGCTGTTTTTGGTAGTAGTATGGTTTATCCTCTTACTTGTCTGTTTCATCATTTCTAGAGTTGCTTATGTAACCATCTCATGTTATTGTTTAAACCCGAGACGTATTAAAAATATCATGGAGAAACAAGGTGTTCATGGCCCTAAACCAAAGTTTCTTGTCGGAAATCTCGTTGACGTGTCTTTCTTCGTTTCGAAAGCTACTGCTAATGATATGGAATCCATTTATGATCATAACACCGTTCCTCGCCTTTTACCACATTTCCTTCACTGGTCTGAAGAATATGGTACACACAAATTTCTCATATAAACATTACATTTAGGCAAAGTTCAAATTTGAATCTTTGTTTTTATTTTTGTTTATAATCAATATGAAGTCAATTGAAATATTTTTTGTATTACAGGTAAAAGATTTATTTACTGGGTAGGAAGTGAACCAAGGATGTGTTTAACAGATATGGACATGATAAAAGAATTGCTTTCATCAAAATACAGTAAAGTTACAGGGAAATCATGGTTACAACGACAAGGATGTAAACATTTTATTGGTCGAGGTTTGTTAATGGCGAATGGCGAAGACTGGTACCACCAAAGACATATAGTTGCCCCAGCTTTCATGGCTGATAAACTTAAGGTAATATAAAATGATTGGTTATATATATAAAAATATTGAATAGGTATTCTCTATACTTATCTTCTTCGTCCATAACATATACCTTGCTCGAAAAATCATAATGACTGGTGGATTTATTATCAACCAGCAGTGTCATGTGGGATACATGTTGGAGTGCACTAAAAGAATGATCCAATCACTACAACAAGTCGTAGTCGAATCATCAACAAATGAGGTCGACATTGGTGACTATATGAGTCGACTCACTGGTGATATTATATCAAGGACGGAATTCGACAGTAGTTATGATAAAGGAAAGCGGATATTTCATCTACTAACATCTTTACAGCATCTTTGTGCTCAATCAAGCCGGCATTTATGCCTTCCTGGTAGCCGGTAAGTACGTGTACCGTCTTAACTAGTTAGTGTTATTATGATTCATCCATCAAAATATAATGGGTTCTTCCTTTCATTGATTCTACTACTACAAATTATCATCCAACTTTTTAAAAAATTCCATTTTGGTATAAATTCATGAGATTTTTTTAACATAAATCAAATTCTCTTTCACTTTCAACAAGTTCATTCAAATGTCTTTTGACATTAACACTGACCGTAGTTAGATTCTTCATTCAACTGTTCAATTTGTTCATTCCATCATCCTAAGCTTTTCTTTTCCTTTTGTTTTTTGTGTAATGGGGAACAGATTCTTTCCAAGCAAATTCAATAGAGAGATTAAATCATTGAAAATGGAAGTAGAGAGATTACTAATGGAGATTATACAAAGTAGAAAAGATTGTGTAGATATCGGTCGTAGTACGTCTTATGGAAATGACTTATTAGGTATGTTACTAGCTGAAACTCAAAAAAAGAGAGTACAAAATGGAAATGGATTCAGTTTCAATCTACAATTACTCATGGATGAATGTAAAACATTCTTTTTCACCGGGCATGAGACTACCGCTCTACTACTAACATGGACTGTAATGCTTCTCGCTACCAATCCCTCGTGGCAAGATAATGTTCGTGCCGAAGTTTTACAAGTTTTAAACAACGAAGACCCCTCTCCTGAACATCTTCCCAAGCTAACCTTGGTAAGTATATGGAATGCTATACTTATAGGTCTAATGTACATTTTGATGACACCTTATATTTGGGCTGCATTTTATTTGTGATGTCGTAATAAAAGAACAAAAACAGGCCAAGTAAACGTGTTCGGTTAAGTCGTTTTCGGTTAGAACCTTCAAAAAAAGCCTAGATCCGGAAACACAAATGTCGTTTTCGAGTTTTTCCTAGTGGAATTGTACTTTTATCTGTTTGCAAAGTTTTGTGCATGTTTTTGAGTTTTAAAAACCAATTAGAATACGAAGTATATTTTCGAAATGCATCCTAGTATTGACTTTTTGAAGGGAAAAAAAAGTTTTGGAACAAATTCAGCAGTCTTTTCTTTTCTTTTTCGAGTGCATAGTAAGCAGCACTTTATAATATGAATTTTAACTGAGAGTTTATAAATACAGTTAAATATGGTGATCATGGAGTCTCTCAGGCTGTACCCACCAGCATCACTTCTCCCTCGGATGGTCTTTGAAGATATTAGGTTGGGTGACTTAGAAATTCCCAAAGGACTATCAATTTGGATACCGGTTCTTGCAATTCATCATAGTAAAGAATTGTGGGGTGAAGATGCAAATGAATTCAAGCCAGAAAGATTTGCAGGGAAAGCATTTGCGCCAGGACGACATTTCATGCCTTTCTCAACTGGACCACGCAACTGTGTCGGTCAGGCATTTGCAATGATGGAAGCTAAGATTATATTGTCTATGTTAATATCAAAATTTAGCTTCAAAATTTCGAATAACTATCGACATGCCCCGGTTATCGTCCTCACTCTTAAACCAAAATATGGGGTTCAAGTCTATTTGACACCTCTTGCCCAATGATTATGAGGTGGTGCCTATGAGTTTTGATTGTTTTTTGAGAATAGAGGATGCTGAGGCTTTTCTTTTTGTTTTTTTGTTTTTTATTATTCTGAAGAGTCATATAAAGAATATATGTTTAATCATGCTTGTAATACTAAATCATTGATAAAAAGAAACAGTAATTGAGTGACTTAAACACTGTTAAGTGGTTTGCTTTTCTTCTTCTTTTTTGCTTTTAAGTTTTCATCAATTCATAAGAATCATTTTAAGGTGATAAGATATATCATTTTAATCACCTTTTGATATATGGTTAATGGTGGTTATGGAATCTAATTAGAAAAATATATCTGATTAATTAAGGGAAAGCATTGATTATAATGAGAGGCATGGAAGAAGAGATAAGTCCTAGGGCCACAAAAAAAGGCAAAAGACACATAAAAGAAGAAGAGAGATAGAGAGAGGAAAAAAAAGGCTTTGATTTGTGTGGGTTAATGCACAAAAGAACTTAAAAAATCGTTGGATGCTTTGGCCCAACTGAACGGTGATTTGGGGAACGGATTACTGATATTGGGGGATCAATTAAAGGGAGACGGATGAATGGCAGATGATTAAGGGATAGCTTGGGGCAAGTTATAATTACTAATGGTGTTTGAATACCACTGAAGGTGTAATTTTTCGACTTATAAAATATTTGGATGTAATTGAAGAAATAACTTTTTAAATTAATTCAGAAGTTAGATTACAGATTAAATTTCAAAATGATTTTTAGAAATATTTTGTCATTTTGTGGAATAATTTTTTTTTTTTGCTTTTGACTTCTTAAAACTACTTCAGTTTCTGGTTGCCAAATATGCTACTAATTGAGTCAAAGAATTAAAAGTTAGTTTGAAAACACAATTTTGAAATAACTTTTAGAAATAATAAATATGTATACGTATATTTTTATAAAGCAATTTTATTCTTTATTCTTTTTACTTTTGATTTCTGAGAGTCACTCGTATTTCTTGAAAGATGGATTTTTATTTTTTGAGAAGCAAAAGCACTTCTACTTTCAATTGTCAAATATCTAAGTTTATCATTTTCTACAAAGTCAGATATTTATCTTAAGTTTTAAGACATGCTATTAGAACACATACGCTATGGAACACATTTGAAGATAATGGAACTTTTTACTGGATAGTGAAAAGTTAATATTTATATTGAAACTTAGTATGTAAATATTTTTAAAACTTCAAATATATAAAAAAATGAAGTATTTTTTTTTTGTTTATTTTTCAAATAACATTTTTATGATTATGTAAAAATAAACCTATTATACATGTTTACCCTCGAAAGAATATATAATGTTAGTTATCATAGATTGGTGATGTCGGAGATTATATTTGTAACATTAGAATTTCAAATTTTATGACAAACTAAATATATGTTTTCTCTTTATAGTAGTTAGATTTTTGTTTTGTTTGGCGATAAATAATATCGATATCATATCAATTAAAACTCAAACTTTTATGACAAAATCAATTTCAAAGTCTAAATTTAACATCTTTATTATTTATCCTCAAATTAAAAAATGGTAAGGTTAGGTATAGAAAAATGTAGAAACATAAAGAATAACTTGTTATTTTTGTTAGGATGACCTTATTTTGGCTATCAAGGAAATTGCACAAGCACCCTCATTTTCCCCATCTTTCAAAAATATGTTTAAGGAGTATTATTTAAATTTCCGAGTTAAATTTTTTTTAATCACATATGGCATTATTAAGTTAATTCATCATATGAAACAGGTTTAGTTCATGTTTTAGCATATTGAAAAATACTAGTTCTTTTTCATGCATCAAAAAAATACTCTTCCTAGTTAACTTTTATTAAAGATTTAAATATATACTTTTGAAATATTTTTATAAAAGTTAAATAAATCAACGGTATTTATATCTAAAAGCAGATATCTTGATTTAAATTTATGATTTAGTATTTTATTTAATTTTTTACCATCAGATATAAGATAGATAGTCAAGATTCTTAAAAACAGAGAAAGTATTAACAATTATCCATCAAATTGCTGGAGAAATTAAGTTAAAATTAAATCAGGAATTTAAGCCGATAGATCCACTTCGTGGCTTCACCTTGTCCTCCGAATATCAAATGTCTCCCTCCCCAGAGCAACTCTTTCATTACAAAGTGGTTTAGCTTTTGAAATAAAAATTGAAAATGCAACCAACTTACCAGGGGAAACGTAAAGTGTAGGCCCATCTCCTTTGAGGTTTTAAATACTTCAAAATAATAATACATTCCTTATCTTCAGCCCATCATATGTTAATTTACCTTATGAGTGCATCTTTCCTTTGGTCTTTGAAGACTCAAAACATTTCTTTACATTTTTTCGTTTTCTAATAAGGAAGAAGTTGTTGATTACTACCATATATTAACATTAATGAAGCCAAATATAGCCGTGGTGCACTTTTAGTGACCACACTTTTCTCTTGAATCGCTTGACCACCCTTTTGATAAACCTTAGAGGCCAATGCTAATTAAAAATAAAAATATAAGAATAATGGTTATTCTTTTCTTTTCTTTTTTCTTTTATGATGAAACTAACAGTTAGGTTTTGTATTTTTGTGAAAACTATTAGCCTAAACATTTAGTATCTGCTACAAAGCCGTCATATTGTCTTCAAATCCAATATGAGACACCACTAATGAATGTCAGCCAGAGGCCGTAGTCCACTGGCTCTTCCCACTTATTCCAGATGAAATAGATCTTTGGAATTGTACAGCCATGATCTACTGTTTTTCGAAATCTTTATGATATATATATCCATCAGTCATGCTTTTTATGATTAAAGAAAGAAGCAAAAGTTGGGTTTTGTTTTTATTTTCAATAATCAATTCCCTGATATTTCTTTTGATTAGAAACGACTCGAGTGGATTCCCCACTTATTTGATCCTCTTCGTGCAACTTATAATTAAGAAACGGTACCTGTAATAATCTTTGTGAAAGCACTACCATCAAATCCTCGTGCAACCATAGTACTCCGCTTAAAGAAATGATAATTTCTGTCACACCAAAAAGCATGAGTTTTATGGAATGAGTCTGGAATGAGTCTGGTATTTGGGGTGCGTAGATACTCCAAATTAAGAGAAAAATAGAATAGGAATTTATTCTAAATTAACGTGCGTAGAAGGTAAACGACGAAGAGGGAGAAATGATGAATGGTTATGTGTGCAAGGATACATCACGATGGTAGAAAATGATTATTATACGAGTGACCCTTGATCACGTAAAATAGTAAAAAAATATCAAGTGGTTGTGACGAACGTTGTAGCGTACAGGGGTCGAGACATGATGCCAACCCAAGACAAGATAGTTGTGAGAAGAAGAATACACTTCAGCAGGGTGGACCCCAGACGGGGCTGCCTAGTATCTCAAAAGTGTGTGTCAAGGAAAAGAAGAATCATCAAGGAAACGTGTACGGGCTTGACGTACAATAGTGACGAAGAAGCCAAGATCATACAGTGTACGATATCATAGAATTTAAGGGTAATATAAATAGTCATTCAGAGAGGCTGAGAGAGGGTCCTTTTTTTGTGTAATTTTTAGCAGTGTACTATTTTCTGGATCAGAGTAGTACTCTTTCCATATTAGTATTACCTCGGGTTTATCCCTTTTGGAATTAATGCTATTTTCATTTGGCGATTTCTACTGGGCTCTGATCCCATAAATAGGACACTGACAATGTAAGATACACAGCAGCATGTATACCCTGATGGTGGGGAGATTCCACAAACTGATCCCGCGGACAGAGAGGTGCTCACAGAGTTACAACAAGCATTGTTAGATTTTAAAGAGGTTGAAAGACGTCGCATTGAGTTAGTGGCACGCATACTTGCATTGACTCCATCACCTCCAAACGAAGGATGACATGGAGAGGATGATTGATCTAGTAGTGCTATGGAACATCTTCTTTGCTTCACAATAATATCAAAGAAGTACATGATGCATGAAGATGTATGTATACAAGAATTCAAAAAATCGTTAACAGGTGACCCCCTCAAGTAGTTCATCACGTTTCCCAGGAGCAACGCCAAGAAATGGGAGGCCATGCAACATGAATTCATGCAAAGGTTTCACTCTAAACAAACCCAAGATTTAACATTTGCTTTGCCAACAATTCAGTACAGAGCAGGGGAAAAAATTCAGTCGCTTGTTAAGCGTTTCCGAACGGAGTACTTGAACTATAACACACAGATCCCAGAGAAGGAGTTTGTGCGACTATGCACTGCAACACTACCTAAGAACATACAAATAATATTGGAAAACGCAGAAATCACTAGTGTTACTGAACTAGAGGAGGTAGGTTCGCGAGCTGATAGCATAGAAAAAGAATCCAACATTGAGCCAAAGGTGTGGCCCTACATTGCCCCCTATGAAAAGGATAAAGGGACTCGAAGGAGATGCACATTCAACAAAAATGACAATAGACGCAACAACCGCAATTCAAGTACAAACACGGAGAGAGAAGAACCACCAGAATTTCCATGAGTGTTAGAAGTAGCACTTGATGCACTAAAGAAATGGATTCAAAATAATGATATCAAATTACCACCACCACCAAATGAACCTACCGAGCAGGATAAGCGACATGTGAGTTATTGTTTCTTCCACGGGAAAGTGGAACACCCAACTAAGGAGTGTAGGACACTAAAATGTCGCTTTCATAATCGTATGCGGAAAGGAGAGGTTGATGCTAATGGGAAACCAACTTCTAACAACGCCAAGTGCTATGCCCACCCATGAACAAAGTGACAAGGATAAAGGCCACACAACGTACAAAATGGAGTGAAACTTGATAAGAGGCAAGATCAACGTCAGCTTCAACCCAAGTCGTCTTAAGATCTCTTATACGTAAGAACTTTAATCTCATAAATAAAGCAAATTTTATTTTGGGACAATATAATCTTGTGTTAGTTTCGACTATGACCCATAGATAAAATCTCTAAGATGGGTGAATGCCCTAAGATGGGTGAATGTCCTAGGATGAGTGAATGCCCTAAGATGGGTGAATGCTCTAAGATGAGTGAATATTCAAAGATAAGTGAATACCCTAAGACGAGTGGATTCTCTAAGACGAGTGAATGCTCTAAGCTAAGTGAATGCTCTACATCGAGTGAAGGCTCTTCGATGAGTGAGTGAATGCTCTACGACGAGTGAGTGAATATTCTAAGATGAGTGAATGCTCTAAAACGAGTGAGTGAATGTCTACGATGAGTGGATTCTTTACGGCGAGTAAGTGAAGGCTCTAAGATGAGTGAATGCTCTACGATGAGTAAAATGCCCTCATAAGGGTAGTGCCTATTAGAAACCATATAAGGAGAGAACGTCTCCTACGAATAGGACGACAACAAACGTCAAAAACCTATATATGCAAAGAAGTTTACCATACCATGATATTACACCCTAGTACGATGAACATATTGTTCTTATCAACACCAAAAAATGTGTATGTGATGTAGTTTTTAATAGTGGTAAATAGGTTCGGTTCTCGGACTTGTGAAGATTTAATTTCTAGACCTAATTTTTAATAACAGAAAATAAAGAGAATTAAAACAATTTTATTTTAAAATGGATCAAGAAAAACTAAGGCTTAAGATTCCACCATTAACCAATACTTCAGTGATAACATCTAACAATTCTTATATTCAATTTAATCTAAATATGCCAATGATAGGTTTTTGAAAGAATAATTGTTAATCAAGAGCATGAGACATCAAGAGTTTAAAAACCAAGTATGACCCATCATAAGAAAACACAATTATTTGAGAAAAACTATTTTTTCAATTTTAATTCAAGCAATTAATAATAAAAGAATTGTAGAATAAATATAATTAAAATAGAAGTTACCACAATTATTGGATGAATGGCTTCCTCCGTCGCTCCAGTGATGGTGATTAGCTCATTGTAATGGAAACACACTCAAAATAGACTTTCATTGCTCAAAATGTGCTTACAATGGTGAAAAAGGAGTAACACAGAAGAACAGAGACGCTGATAAGTGTTACAGAGAAGTGTTCTCTGCGTTACAGAAGAAGGAAAATGGAACAGAAAAGAAAGACGGACACCAGGCGTTGCTGATATAAGACTGCTTCAGCAGCTGCGTCAGCGACAGAACTAGTGACAGTATCAGCAACAGTTCTTCAGCGCCTTATGTTCTTCATCTTCTTCTTCGCAGCAGTATGAACTATTTTTCTCATGATTTTTCCCGGTGGCTCCCCCTGCCATTTTCTTTGCTTCTCTTTGCTTTATATAGGATTAGTAAACCCTAGTAACTCATGTGAACCGATAAGGAATCCAAAACAAAACCAAAACCAACTCTAAATCCGGTTTTATCCGAATCCAGAGAGGTTTTCTTTTCCGGTTGCCAACTTGATTTTTCACCCATTTTTCCGGCGTGAAACTCTTGTAAATGATGTGTGCAGACCTAAGTTGATTAATTCTTCACATATCCAACTCGAACAACCCTTTAAATCCCTTGAAAATAGGACCTGACACAAATCAGGATATCTTTACGTGTGAAGCATGTGTTCCCGCCAAATCCGGATTTCAATTCAAAAGGGAGGGTGCCTTTATCAACTGTCTGGGTGCCTTTAGTAATTTGGTGGGTCGATTTTTCCACAAATATTTATTTCTCGAAAATACCTACAAAGACATAAAAACACATAATAAGTACAAAATCGAACACTATCAAAATAGATAATCGAGCACAATTTAGACACAAAAATGTGGCTATCAAATACCCCCAAACTTACTATTTGCTAGTCCTCAAGCAAATCTAATCTAGAAAATAAAATTCTAACTCACTTTCGCAGGAATCACGACTAGATTTAGCATATGTAATAAGTCGTTAAACCCCTAGGTGTCCCTAGTGGACGAGTTTTGTCTCGTGAGTACAAGAGGTATACCCACAAAACCTTTACTCCAAATTTTAGCGACTCGTGAACGATTTAAGGATAGACACTAAACAAGCTATTTAGTTGGCTTACTCAATTCTTCGACTATGGGAATCATTACCCTATATAAGTCCAATTGATGTACACGAGTGTTTACTCAAGCATACTAAAGTTCATATATAAGACAACAGAGCTCTACTCAGATAATCGTTCAACCACAAGACTCAAAATCTATCACAGTTCAATCACATGAAAAGAATTAGAAGATAGACATGGAAAATATGAAGGTTTTACGTGTTGACTAAGGTGAACGGTGTTTCTCATATCTGTCTGATGGTCAGTGCCAGGATGAAACCTAATGAATTGAGATACGCACCCACTGGTCTTAAATCTAATACTAATGTCAATTAAACTGGTATATACACGGGTTCCAACGATCGACTTATTGAAAACAATAAATGTATTGACAACATGATTGGATCACATTGAATCCAAGCGCATGGTTCTTATCAGCATCTTACATGATAGTTCCCATGGATCCTGCGTTCCATGCTTGCTTAGGCGACAGACAGGGAGAACACACACATATTGCTATCAAAATATCAATATTCTATTTTATTTTTATTTTTTTTAAATTAAAATACAATAATGTGGCTTGATCTCAAAACACTCTATTTCATCCTGACGGCGATAACAATTTGATACTGAGCCCCACCAAATCACTTAGAGAAACACAAAATTACAAAAGTAAAAACAGAAAGTGATATGGTCGAGATAGACTCCGAGATGTGGTGACGAATATCATGTTATTTCTAACACCTGAACTCTGTTCTTTTATGAATAGACATTTAACTGGGCACACCAATTCCTATAGAAAAAGAGCTAAGTTTCCATCTACCTAGAATGGTTAGTGTCACCCTGAAGTGTCCACAAGCTTCTAAATTCTAGAGGTTTATTTTTTCACTAAAAAGTTTCTCCCTTACCCCCAAACTTAAATCAAACAGTGTCAACAATGTTTCCAAAGATGAATGATTAAAAACCTGAACAAGGAGAAACTGTTATCAATCGAAAGAAAGGAGTTAAGGAAAGATATTACCGTGTCGCATGAGCATGGGTTACCTCCCAAGAAGTGCTAACTTTAAAGTCTTCATCCAGACTTAGAAACAATTAGTCACCTCATAAAATCATATAGCAATACTCGGAACAACTGTGGGTCATCTGAATCAAATAGTGCTATCACAAATAAGAGGAAACTACAACAGGCCAAGAAAATGAACAAAAAGAGCACACCCTTATTTAGTTTTCTGTTTAAGACAACTACTTCTAGTTGTGGTTCAGGTTCAGGCTCTATAAAAGGGTCTAGATAAAATAATTTCATGGGATGGATTTCCTCGTAGGCAGGATCAAAAGAATCAGGTTGTAGAGTCTTGAATAACTCAACTAAGAACTTATAAGCACATAATAATAATTGTGGATCCTCAAAGTCAATCAGATTGGACTCACACAGTTGACTACTATGAAAATGGTGGTTATTCTTAAGAAAATGTGTCGATTCTAATTCCCTAAAGTAATTAGGCTTAGTCTCAAGACTTAATAACTGACACATTTGAAATTCATACGTTCCCACATATGGAAGAAAATATTTTTGTGGGAAAACAAAGTCAACTGAACTTCTTTCTGGACATGATTAGGTTCGGGAAACAGTTCTTGAAGATAGTCTCTTAATATGGTAGAGGCACAAACATCAAGTCCCAAGTGAGGGACTTTTAAAAGAGTCAAAGGTAAAGCACAGGGAGAATGATAATCACCCCCAAACTTAGAATTTTGGTTTTCCATAGATAGACTAGTCACAATTTCCCTAATTTCTAGATAATCGGATTCCTGAAAATGGTCAATTGCTTCTTCTAAGTTATAATCAAGTGGTGCATCCTCGCTCATATTTAAAATCTCTAGGGGTATATCTTTGTTATCTAAGACTATTGTTTCTAAATCGTTGGACTCTAAAACAATAGTCTCAGAACAAACTCGTTCTTATAAACAATTATCGGCTTCAAAACAAGAAAGTTCTACATCGTCTAAAACAGTGGTATCTCTAGTCAAATCCTCTTCCTTCTAAATAGGTGAATAATCATTAAAATTATTTGGATTTGAACAAGAACTAACATTATCATCATGAAGCACAATTGGAGTGACAATTTCCCGATTACTCTTCCTATATATTTCAAGTCCTTCACCAATACTATCCTCATCATCATAATAACATGAAGATGTTTGAACCTCGTCTACGTAAGTAGTGTTACCCATTCTATCCTCGTCCTCTTGGCTAGGTGAATAATTATCAAGGGTAGCATTATATTGGCAATTAAGATCATTTTGAGCAATATTATTCTTTGCAGAAATTTCATTCACACTTCGTCCAAACCTTTTTGTACTCTCAGTCAACTCCCTGAGGGATTCTTTTAGAAAATCAAATGGATCATAAGGGGTACTGGTTTGCAACTGCTCATTTGATTCTTCTAGAGGCATAATAGGTTCATGGGGAGTACTAGATTGCATTTTATTTAGGGAATCCCTTCAAGACAAAGGACTCGAATCGTCTTAGGAAGTACTAGATTGTATTTTTTTTAGGGTATCCCTCTAAGACAAAGAACTAGAATTTTGCTCACTTTCATATTCATAAGACGGGTATATGTACGAATAGTAATTGGGATCACCCTTGTATGAGTAATAACTTCCAAAAGGTTGGTGGTGATCCCGACTACTATTCACACAATGTTGATAGTATGGATAATCTTTATTTTGAAATTCAGTCGGATATTCATTGTATTGGTCCTCATAATACCAGTTCGACATTTTCTAAAAAGTTCCTAATATATTAAAAAAAATATAAGAAAATGAATCCTAACAAGAAAGGATTCTAAACATACACAAACAGGGCCGACTCAACCAAATCAAACCTATTGAATCTAGCCAACAAAAAGTATGATGGATCCACTTAGATTGTTTCTAGACCATCTTTTATTCTTTTAAAAGGCAACTAGTTACAGTTTTAGCAAACCTCTTAGAACGATCCGAATTAGATTAAGTCGAACAGAAAAATGATAAGATCTAAGGAGCTTTGATAACCCTGTCTCATTGGAAACTTTTCCCTAGGTTACAAGGCGGCTCTAATCAACTTAAAATAATCTTCCTGAAATTTGAGTTAGGATAATAAAGTAACCAATACAGTCATTTTGAACGAGTTTCCTATAAGCTCGTTACCCTATCGGTCTCTTTCTAGTCAAAATTTTAAGGTTTAGGTTCGCGTTTGGTAACGTGTTCCTAAAGCGGGCAAGAAGGAAACGGTGATGAAATCCGAGTCCCTATCTTTTATGGACAGTTCTTGCCCTTTACTAGAAAAATAAGTCCGTATTCAATTCCTCAACATATATGCATACGAAGGAATACAGTAAACCCACTTGCAGGGGATTTGTGGGTTGATCGAGTCTTACCTCCCATACCAAACGGGGGATGAATCGGTTGTAGTCGACTCGGGCCACCGACTCCTGTGTCAGTGTACGAACTCGAGGGGCCGAGACAATATCGTAATTGTCGTTCTTCCCTGTTGCAGTTTATATTTAAATTACCCTTCCGTAGGGTTTAAAAAATAATAATAATGTCCAAAGTCCCAAAATAAAGTCCAAAAAGTGTCCAAAAATAAAAGAAAAATTACAGAAAAAATAAAAATTTCATAATACAATTTTTTAAACAAATAAAATCTAAAAAAATAAAATCTAATTAAAAATAAAATTCTTTGTCTTCTTTTCTGTTCTTTAAGCTTTAACTTTAACTCCAAGTATTTGATCACCAAAGTCTTTGGCTCTATTTCCTTTCAATCCAAAATCCAAAACCTGTAGCAAAAAGAGAAATACCCAAAGAAACGTAAAATAGAACAAAGTAAAAATAAAAATCTAATTAAACTAACTAACCTAAAAAAACTAAAAACAAATCTAAAAACAAGTCCGCGTCGGCGGCGCCAAAAATTGATGTAGTTTTTAATAGTGGTAAAATAAGTTCGATTCTCGGACATGTGAAGATTTAATTTCTAGACCTAATTTTTAATAACAGAAAATAAAGAGAGTTAAAACAATTTGATTTTAAAATGGATGAAGAAAAACTTGGGATTAAGATTCCACCATGATCCAATACTTCAGTGGTAACATCTAACAATTCTTATATTCAATTTAATCTAAATATGTCAAAGATAGGTTTTTGAAAGAATAATTGTTAATCAAGAGCATGAGACATCAAGAGTTTAAAAACCAAGTATGACCCATCAGAAGAAAACACAATTATTTGAGAAAATACATTTTTTTCAATTTTAATTCAAGCAATTAATAATAAAAGAATTGTAGAATAAATATAATTAAAATAGAAGTTACCACAATTATTGGATGAATGGCTTCCTCCGTCGCCCCAGTGATGGTGATTAGCTCATTGTAATGGAAACACACTCAAAATAGACTTTCATTGCTCAAAAGGTGCTTACAATGGTGAAAAAGGAGTAACACAGAAGAACAGAGACGCTGATAAGCGTTACAGAGAAGTGTTCTCTGCGTTACAGAAGAAGGAAAAGGGAACAGAAAAGAAAGACGGAAACCAGGCGTTGTTGATATAAGACTGCTTCAGCAGCTGCGTCAGCGACAGAACTAGTGACAGTATCAGCGACAGTTCTTCAGCGCCTTATGTTCTTCCTCTTCTTTTTTGCTGCAGCAGGAACTATTTTTCTCATGATTTTTCCCGGTGGCTCCCCCCTGCCATTTTCTTTGCTTCTCTTTGCTTTATATAGGATTAGTAAACCCTAGTAACTCATGTGAACCGATAAGGACTCCAAAACAAAACCAAAACCAACTTTAAATCCTGTTTTATCCGAATCCAGGGATGTTTTCTTTTCCGGCTTCCAACTTGATTTTTCACCCATTTTTCCGGAGTGAAACTCTTGTAAATGATATGTGCAGACCTAAGTTGATTAATTCTTCACATATCCAACTCGAACAACCCTTTAAATCCCTTTAAAATAGGACCCGACACAAATCAGGATATCTTTACGTGTGAAGCATGTGTTCCCGCCAAATCCGAATTTGAATTCAAAATGGAGGGTGCCTTTAACAACTGCCTGGGTGCCTTTAGTAATTTGGTGGGTCGATTTTTCCACAAATATTTATCTCTCGAAAATACCTACAATGACATAAAAACCCATAATAAGTACAAAATCGAACACTATCGAAATAGATAATCGAGCACAATTTAGAGACAAAAATGTGTCTATCAGTATGTAAAAAAAAAACTTACAAGAGTGCTCCTTGACGAAGCTTACATAAAACTTACATAAATTTTGATCATAAAAACATGATAAACAGATCATGCAGTATCAAGGAAAACGAGCTCTACATGTCGAGCGATAATGTGCTCCTTAATAAAATCGACAGCCTCCAAGGCACCAGTCGCATACTGCATTGCTTTGGATAACATTCAAATTCGATTGAATACATCATCGATACTGCATGAAGTTACACAAAAGGCTAAATAAGAAACATATATAATACGATGGTGTAAAACATCGATAATTAGTCTTCAATAAGAAAAAATAAATCAGAAATAACAACGAGGTCTTGACAGCGAGCTATCTCCCGATTTAAATTGGCGATCATCGATGAAGCATCATCGTATCAAACCCGAGCTCCAGCGAGAGCAGTATGAGCCATAGCCATGTGTCGTTGAATTCTGACCAAAACGTAAGGGACAACATTTGTTCTTTCAACCATCTCTAAGGTTTGTTGATACCCCCTCAAAATTTCATCCATCATGCCACAATGAGTTAATCGGTGTTGGAGGAGTATAGAGACCACTTCTCTCACCAAATTCAAACTATCAATCTCTTTATTCAAATCAAAAAAAAATATATCTCGTGGACTCTCGTGGAACCTCAATTAGAGTTAGCGTATACCCACGTACGCGAATAGTCATAGCTCTCTACAAATGGTAATGAGTTCAGTAGAATGATGTGCATTTTATATAGGCTTCATTATAAAAAGAAAAAATACAAAAAAAAAGGAGAGGATATACTTTTTCTTTTTAAAATACCACTACAGTGCGCCTACGAGCAAGACCAGATTCAATAATACTGATAGAGCGACAACTGAGACTTTGTATGAAACAACATGCTCGTTCAGATTTAATAACCAATCTTTGAACCTCTAGAGATGAAGGAACGTTACGATTACGTAGCTTGACCAAAGAAATGTCAGACTCAATACGGGATAGCTCTAGGTCATTGTTAATTTGAAGGTGCTCAAATTGGGATACACATACGTTGAATATGCTTGACAAATGGGAGAGCGAAAAAACTTGAACCTTGATACTAGGAGACGTCATGATAGCAACAGACGGGATAATATATGAATTGAGCACAAGCAATGAAATACATAGAACATTTATACTAATCAGATGACACGATCTCCAAAGAGGAAACAAAAAACTTGAAAAACATAAATATTTGTATTAATAGCTGAATATCATATACATGCTTACAAGAAGGAAACTAACATAAGAAGACAAAGCTCGGACAGATAACAAAGCACACAAATAAATGAACAGATAACAAACACATAGTAAATTATGATAGTAAGCCCAAGATAGCCACGATCAACCTCGTGCAGAACGGGAACGAAGCTCCTCTTCAGACTCATGCAGAATGCGAGTTTCTTCTATGGAAGCACGCTTTTCACCTGCTCTATCTCACTAAAGGAAGTGGTGACAGCCTGTAAAGCAGAGGCATGCTTTTCATTAAGAACAACGAGTTGCTGTTGATACTGCTCTATACGAACACGAGTGTCAGAAATGATCTGAGGAAGTTGTGTAAGACGATTTTTCATCTTCGCTTCCAACCTAGTCCAAGAGTCCACGAGCCACTCAATGTTTAAGTGCATACAATCTTGACAAAGATTAATTACCGACTTCCAATATACCAGCAAATAAGGTGTTGGAGGAGGGGATCACCCATTTCTCATATGTGCAATGATGTCAAGAAGAGCATTGGTTTGGCTAACCAAATAACTCATGTGAGAAATCGGCACAGTGCTCGCCATATGACCATGACTATGAAATATCTTAGTATAACATTGTTCATGGCGAAGAGCAACCCAAAAGCCACCAACCTCTTTGTAGTCCTCACACCTATCAAGGGTAGATTTCTCAACAAGTGAGTTAAACACGGGAAGCACAACTTCATTAGGACGAGGAGGGGACTCGACGTTGTCGTCATTGAAAATAACATAAGATGACACATGAGCAGAGTGGTTATTGGAGCAATTAGAGTACGACTCCTTCCTCGCTACACCTTGCGAAGACTGAGTAGTATCACGAGTACGCTTCACCTTAAAGGGGACTGGCGAGTTGACAACTTGAGACTCTTGACGCCCTTGCTTACTTATTTTCTGTGACTCTAAGGGGTGAAAAGGAACGTTTATAGTGTGATAAGGAGAGTCAGGATCCAATCTTGCAAGTATAAGAAAGAGAAAAATAAAACAACAATGAGAAGCATGAAAAAGAAATGCAATCGAGAATTTATAGGTTTAAAACAATAAAGAGACAATGAAAATAAAATTGTACCGGTAAAACTATGGATGGGATCATGATCAGGAGTCTTACTTTTATACACCTCAGAAGTATCGTAACCAAAAATCTCTTCAGAAACAACAAGAATGGGGCTCTACGAGGATTACGCCGATATGGATTGTTCAGTCTCTAGTAACAGCCTACAAAGCACACGTATATATATGTAATACTAAAGAGGATAAAATATATGCATACAGAATGTACAAATAAAGTTAGATATTTTTTTATGATTTCTTTTATTTTTCAAAAAAAAAAGAGGGGGGGAGGAGGAGGAGTAACATACACCTCAGGTACGAAAGAAAAACATCCTGAGCAAAATACTAAAGAGGATAAAATATATGCATACAGAATGTACAAATAAAGTTAGATATTTTTTATGATTTCTTTTATTTTTCAAAAAAAAAAAAGAGGGGGAGGAGGAGGAGTAACATACACCTCAGGTACGAAAGAAAAACATCCTGAGCTCGACAGGCTGAAATCACTCCTTTAGTTTGAGCCTTGGTACCATCAGAGACAGGCCTACGACGTCCGTTTGGATTCAATTTCTTTCCCTTGGAAGCAGGGTGAAGGTTATGTTCTGCGAGGGAACTTGGACTTATCTTTATGCACCCACAACGATTCATGCAAGGGATATCAGGCGCAGGAACATGTACGGGAGGAGAAGAACAAAAATCCAGCATCGCTTCAGTGTCACAAGTGCAGAATGTATGCCAACCATGAGTTATCATCAAGGAACGATCAACGACTGGATACTGACGGTGAACATCAAAAGCGCAAAAAAAAATCAATGTTAGAGCAGAATAAAAACCGATCAAACTAGCGATTATATTACAAGGAGTGATCAGAGTATTAGGAGTAACGATCGTATAATATCCTTGGTAATATCCCACTTGTCGTGCTACACGATCTATATTGTAGGACTTTCCAAAGAACTCACCTCCAAAGAAACCATGTAGAGGACCAGGGGTGGTTGCAGCGATAAAGTCCCAATCGGGACCAATGCTAGTGTTTGGACTAATGTGGGCCCAATGATTGGTTTCCTGAACAAAGAAAGTATTGCTAGCAGGACCACATGCACCATAATTGTACGGACAGAACGTAAATGCATCAACATCATCCATAATATCACCCAAGTCAAAGGCACGTTTTGAGGCAACCTTCTCATATAACTCCATTTTGTGACGATTAACTGGTACACTCACTTGGAGACTCCGACCACGGTTCCTAATCTCCCTTTTGTCAATAAGGGCTAGTGACCTTCTCTTAGGACTACATCCCTTAAAATGATTCCACATCCATACTTAGAAGAAAAACGGTGGGGTACAAAGCTCTCCACGATGAAACTTTCGTTGTTAGACCATTGGATGTCACCGACTAGAACGTCTAGGTGATGGTACAATCCCCCGAGGAGCATGGGATCCAAAGGGAAAGTTACACCCCGATACATCAAGACAATAATGTTCAAAGGCGTCTTTTTCAGGGTATTCAAATAAGTCGTGGCCAAGCCAATAAGCTAATAAGGTAGCAAACTCAGTGCGATCATCAACGACCTCTATCTCATCAAGGATGTTAGGATACCGAGACTTTTCATCAACCCGTGGTGCTAATCATAATTGAATCCAAGCTGGGAAGCCAGCACGCCTTTTAGTATTGCTTTGAGGTCGGCTAGAGGAAGCCTCATGGTCCTTAGTCACTGTGGAGGAAGCTTTTTCATTAGAGGGGAGTGAAGTGGAGTATTTTCGAGCCACTTTTAGGATACCCAACATCTCTAGATTGTCGTTGTTCAGTGTTTTATCGCTAATTGTTTCCTCAAAAAAATGAGAACCATGGATAAGAAGTCGTAGAAAAGCCACCACGTCCTCTAGAGTGGGAGTTTCCTCCCCCAGGAAAATAAAAATGTATGTACCTCTGGTAACCACCTCAAGACCAAAATCTCAGAAGAAGAACGGGTAATGTGTTGAAACAAAGATACCTCTATGGCGTCAAAAAGGATTAAAGAGAATGCGTTCAACCCACGTAGGCCATAAGACAGAAGGACGACCAGTAGCAATGAAGGATACGTCAGTTAGGACGTGGTGACCTCGAGGAATGGTAAATAAGGCAACATATTCAGGTTTAATGAAGAAGGTGGAGGATTTTTGCACCATCTAGAATCATGAATGAAAAGATGATCATGATCGTCAAGCTGAGAAAGAGATTAAAAGAAAGTTTCTTTTAAAAGGACATGGTCATTGGCATAATTCTTATAATATTAAGCACGAAAGAAAGCAAGGACTTGGCACCATTTCCAGTACCTACCACGCTATAGGGATCATCATAAGTTCATTGAGAAGTAAGGGAGGGGAGGTCGTCTACGTCGGAATAGTCCTCTGCGTAGGAACCCATGGTGGAAATTGAGAAGGGAGTGAGAATTCAAGGAACAAAAGAAAATGATGAAATAGAAATGAGAGAGAAAATAAAAAAAAATATTTATGATGTTGGAATGAAATGAGAAAGGGCTATAAAGGAATTATAAGGAGGAACGAGAAACAGAACACGATGTAAAAAGACGTTTGAAATGAGACAGGATCATTAGACGATGCTGATACCCGGGGACTTCTGCTACTCGGGGACTTAGAATTCCTGGGTATATGACTGTCGGATAGTATGAAACCTAACCGAATATCCAGGGAACTTAATATAGATACCCCAAAATTAAGAGAAGCGTAAAATAGAGATTTACCTGAAAAATATGCTAATGTGCATATGATGTGAGCGACAAAGAGGGTAAAATCATGAATGGTTGCATGTGCAAGGATGTATCACGATGGTAGGAAACGGTTGAAAGAATGATAGAAATAGTGAAAGAAATAATAGGAAGAGAAGGAGAGGGAGGAGTAGATAGTGTCCGCGTGAAGGGGGAAAAGTCTTCACGCGGACAGTGAAAGAGGTAGAAGGAGAGAGTAAGAAAAAAGAAAGAGGGAGAAAGAGAAGGTGGTCTGCGTGAAGGGGGAAGCCTTCATGCGAAAAAGAGGTGAAGAAGGAGTAGAAAGAGAAAAAAAGACGAAGAATAGAAAGTGGGCCGCGTGAAAGGAAGGAAAGGAAGGAGAAGAAGAAAAAAAAAGATAGAGGAAAGAGAAAGTGGTAGGAGAGAGATAAATAAGGTAGGCGAGGTTGTCGTAAGGGAGGTTGTCGTATGGGTGACCCTTGATCACACGGAAGATTAGAAAAATATCAAGTGGTTGTGACGAGCATTGTAGCGTGCAGGGGTCGAGACATGATGCCAACCCAGGACAAGATAATTATGAGAAGAAGAATACACATCAGCAGGGTGGATCCCAGACAGGGCTGCCAAGTATCTGAAAAGTGAGTGTCAGGGAAAAGAAGAGTCATCAAGGACACGTATACGGGCTTGACACTTGACATACAAAAGTGACGAAGAAGTCAAGATCATACACGTGTACGATGTCAGGGAATTTAAGGATATTATAAATACTCATTCAGGAAGGCTGAGTGAGGGTCCTTTTTTTGTTTAATTTTTAGCAGTGTACTATTTTCTGGATCAAAGTAGTACTCTTTCCATATTTGTATTACCTAGGATTTATCCCTTTTGGAATTGATACTATTTTCAGGGTGGAAAAAATTTTCACACAGAATAATCCCGAAGACTGCACTAAGTATAATTAGGGGTGCATACGATACGTTTCGGTTTCTTATTAACTTGAGTGTCGAACCGGTGTAGCCGGTTATAAATTTGAAACCAATACATGTACCTGGTTTATTTGGTGACGATACCTGCCAGCTCCGTTCGGTCCAATCCAGGTTGTGCGTTTGTACTTCTGGGGAATCTGTAAAGAAAATTGGGTTTCACTGTCATTTTCGCTTTTTCAATTTTAGACACTCCTTTGACATACGTGACTAATGGAATCAGCAATGTAATGGTATGAGTCGGTATGACTGTCATTCTCTCTTTTTTAATTGATACGACATCAAGCTAGAAACATTTCATGATTGTGTATTTTTAAAATTAAAGAGTACAAATCTTAAGGCATCAAATTCTCACGTTGTAAACATAGCACAAAACAAAAAAAAAAAAAAAACAGAGCACAAAAAACAGGGGGAAAACAGAGTTAAAAACAGAGAAGTTAGTGAATCTGATGCAGAATGGATGGATCAATACATTTGTCTTTAGTAAATTTATTCTAACACGATGCAGAGATTAAATTTGTGGTTGGTTGAACGAGTTTAGGCAAATCGTGAAGGATGCTTTACATATCCAATGGAGCATCTCAAGCCTTGTAAATTCGGTTCTTACGGTAAGCTGGTTGAGAATAATTGTAGAACCCGTACCGGTACCGGCACCGTTGATTTAACAATTTTAAAATTTGATGTTATTACCTGAGTCGTTGATCTCTGTTTCGATCGGTTTTTGTGCAGTCCTAAATATAATAATAAAAAACTTAATTAAAAAAAAATCAAACAATCAAATCAAAAAAATCAAAAAAATGAAATCAAAGAATCAGAAGTAAATCTAGAAATGAAACTTGCTATAGAAGAAAAAAAATTGGAGAAAGATTTTAAGAGATCTGGATATTAAAATTCTATAAAAAAATTTGTGTAGGATCGACACCCAAATTATACCATGAGAAAGCTTGTATATTAAGATAGAAATGAAAGGAACATATCGTTACAACATAGTAGCAAGTTCTGATACTATTTATAATTAACCTGCTCTCCACCGATATTGTCCCTACTTGGCCATGCCTGGAATCCACTTGTCACACCAGGGATCAATAAACTTACCATCCTCTACAATCCAGAAAATGAAAGGTTTGATAAGTTCCTTAATGTTATGCAAACCTCTCCAGGTCCAAGAACAATTACTAAGACACTTATCATTGAGAAAATCAGTCTTTGGGAAAAAAAACTAGTGTTTGTACCATAATCAAATAGCGCACATATGAAGCGCACATGACGCATCATAGACGTAGTACTGGGCTTATAAAGGGAATCCAGCTGGCTTATTGAAAAGGCTCAGTTGGCTCATTGTAGAAGCCTAGTTTTTATCGGGCTTATTGAGGAAGCCAATTTATTAGATAAATACGAATCCCAAGGAGATAAGTAAGAATCTTCCAGTATAGACATGAATCTTAGGGAGATAGAAAAGAATCTTCTGGGATAGACCCGAATCCCAATAAGATAAGTAAGAATCTTCCAGGATAGACATGAATCCTATGAAGATAGATACGAATCTTCTGGATTAGACCCATATTCCAAGAAGATAAGTAAGAATCTTCCAGGATAGACATGAATCCTAAGGAGATAAATACGAATCTTCTGGAATAGACCCGAATCCCAAGAAGATAAGTAAGAATCTTTCAGGATAGACATGAATCCTAGGGAGATAGATATGAATCTTTTGAGATAGACCTTAATCTTGAGAAAATATTATAGAATTTTTCAGGATAAATACAGAAGATAGACATGAATCTTCTGAGATAGCTATAAATCTAAGGTTATTTGGGATAACTACAACTAGATTTGATTTCTACCATAAATAGGGGTTGAAATCCAAATCAAAAGACAGACAAGGTCTTCTCATTTCCACCACATTTCAGCTGCTTAGAGCTCTCTAGAGAAAAACCATTGTAACACCTATATCAATAAAACTTCTCTCCCTAAGGGGATTCATCCGTTGATGTAGACATAACTTGCCGAACCACGTTAAATTCTTGTCTCTGTTATTTACTTTTGATGTTCTTGTCTTATTTCATCATCATCATCATCATCAAATAATTAAATCAACGGTTGTGATTTAATCCATCTACACATATCCCGAAGAGTGTTGGGGTGATTAATTTTGCACCAACATTTTGACGCCAACTAAGGGTACTACGAGGAAAAAGATCGAGTTCCCCCAGTGAGAAAAGTTGTTTTTCAAAACGTTGCAAAAAAAAGTTACAGAAAAACTTTAAAACTGTTCCAGGAACGTTGCAGAAAGCTTCAGAACTGTTTCAGAAACGTTGTAGAAACCAACAGAAGTAATCGTCGTGAAAACAGCTGAAGAAAACGTCGTAAAAGCAGTTGCAAAAAGTAATAAAAATAAAGGTTGCAGAAACTTTTCTCTTCTTCCAACCTAGTCAACCATCCCAAGTTTATCATCTTGTGACACGTGTTACCGGCCTAACAAGGTCCAACCAACCCAACCTAGATCGAAACGGTCTAACCCAGTCAGATCCGACGCAGCAGCCGACACGTCGACATGTTGCCACCTAGTCAGACACCACATCATCTGACATTAGCAAAGCACGACACGTCATCACCATGCAGCTGCCACATCAATATATCATAGTGCCACATCATCATCATGTACCTTCCACATCAACTTTTGTGTCCACTCACTGTCACATCAGTAGTGACTCATTGCCATGTCATCACCTATAAGTTGCCACATCAACAATCATGTCCGGTACCCGGCCATGTCAGCGTTTCATTCCGCCAAGACCGATCCGTCTCTACAATTCGACTTACTATTTTGTTTCTTCAACATCTTCTTCGTTTCTCGTCAGAATCAAGTGATTTTTGCCTCGTTGCGACCGTCTTTCAATTTCCTACAACATGAAGACGAGAAATTTTATGTTCGGGAAAGTATTATTTGTACTTGGAGCAGCAACATAATGCTAGCATAAAGCCTTTCCACAACCGCAAGGACACCACATTCAACTCAAGCCTCCACAACCGCAAAGACACCACATTCAACTCAAGCCTCGACTACACGAGCATCATACATTCAATACCTGGCACAAAGCGCCACATAATACGCAAGAAAAAAACAACACGCTTCCAAAAGGTCGGACAATAGGGAGCGTCCTTTTCAATATCGCTATAAGTAATGGGGGCGGCTAGGGTTGAAGGAATGACCAACGCTCGATGAGACAAATAAAAACAATTGCAATGGAACCATACCTTTCTTGTGTGACTTGATTCTTGAGAGGTTGGAAAGTGATTGTTCGTTGTGGCATATTAAGGGTGTTGTAAGGAACATTCTGGAGGCAGGAGTCAGGTGCTTAAGCTTATCTCAAGGATACTTCTGGCCTTATATACAGAGTGAGGCAAAAGGATATACAAGAAAATGATCGACTTGTCAGCTGCATGGCCCTCTTATAAAGAGGTCAGCAAATGAGCAACATTCGGTTAAGAGCCCATGGTCAATCATCAAATGAGGATTCAATATTGTAGGTTCGTCTTCCGCTGCACTTGGGGGCGTCAAGTATTTGTTAACTGCAACCGACTACTTCACCAAATGGGTAGAAGCAGTAGTTATGGTAAGAACAGGGGCGATACACATCCGCAAGTATTTGCAGATTAGACGTACCAGTGATGATCATTTCTGACAACACAAAACAATATACCTAGTCAAATATAGGAGAAAGTTGCATTCAAATAAGGTACAATCCTCGATAACGTTGTTATAAAACATTTCACATGTGTGTATATATCTCAAGATATTTTCCATCAAAGAGAAAAGTAAAGAGCTTGGAACATTTCTATTAAAGAGGGAAAAAAGGAACTTTCTGACTGTTATATTATAAATCAAGTTCAATCAGAATTGAGAACATATTTTGCATGTATTAAAGAAATACTTGCATTGTTTTCTAGTAAAGGGAAAGATATGAACGAAGTATTATGATAAAAGTGCTTCATGACTGCATCGGTTGAAACCACCAAAGAGACAGGCAAAAGTCAGGGTAAAAATCTTACTGATAAGCCAGATCTGCTTCCAGGAAATGCAGAATTAGATTTATCTTACGGAGGTCACCAATGCTTTAGAGTGTGGTCCAATGCAGGGTCAAAAACACATATTGAGTTAGAAAGAGCAGATGGTTACCTCAAGAAGATGTTATAATTAAGAGCCCGGATAAACCGTTTGAGGAGAAAACAGAGGTCTTATCTGGAGGGCGGATTACTTCTTTCCTATTAGTCGCTGGGTCAGTTGATCTCTATCAACTGGCAGAAGTGCTTAGAGAGGAAGAAGATTATACATATTATTATTCAACTTAAGACCATCAAAGCAATAGGAGCAGATCGAAGCTACACATAGTTGGGATAGAAGCTTTCTCCTTACAAACAAATGGAGCATAAGACCTTGTATCAAGCAGGTGGTGAAAATATGAGAACCAATGGAGAATGCAAAGCACATTGACGGAAGCATATTGCTGCAGTAATGAGAAAGACTCATCGACACCATCAGCGGCACAGGAAGCTATTCAATGAGCAGTAATTCACAAGTTCAAGATTCAACAATACTGTCAGTTGCTGCCGGTTCAAGCCCGACAACAAGAAGGGGCAAGTTTTCTTACAACTCATTGTGAAACGTGAGGCGCAATATCATTTTGTCCTTTAAATAAATGAAGAATCCAGCCCCACCAGTCAGGAACAATGAGCAATCATACAACACAACAACCACAATTCATCGAACGATAATTTGCAGCGCAGCGCTTTCAAGGACCATGACGTGGGTCACTAAAGAACAATGTTCCAGGCTAAAGAACGGGCAAAAGAGCAACCCCAATAACTTCAAGCAGCAACATGAAGGTGGTAGACATCACCTATAAAGCCTTGCAAAATACACATGTCATTGATTGGCATGGGAAATCAGTTCGCACATGTCCTCTCCCATAAAGTTCCTGGGTTGATCACCAATTTCCAATTACTAGCTCAACAAGCCATGACAATAACATGTGCGCAAAAAGAGGTTGTACGTACTAGTAGAACACGCAGCACCGGGACAAAAGCTCGTCAAAGCACGCAACAATGGACTTACAGTAACCAAAAATGTAGCTTATCAGGCTAAGGATCAGGCATCATTGGCAGGTAATATTATTGGGTGAGGCTTGCCTCCAACACGCATCCTTGCATTAGTCATTCTACAAAATAAGAAATAAGTATCAGAGGTTATACAAATTATAAAGATCGATATAAAGTATCTTCGTCATCAAGGTATGTCAGCTACTAATGGCTCACTTCACTAGTCTCAGCTCTGATCAGTCACAGGAATGATGACCATTTGTGAAAGAATTAAAGTAATTCCATAAATATACAAGATGGAAATGGATGTTGAAAATTTCGAAAGAGTGAATGTAACTGTTAATAGGTTTCGAAGGGCATAGCCGGTTCTGGAAGCACCACTGCACCTATGACAGACCTACAGACGATTGGTTCAAGCAACAACATTTCTATACACTCGACTCAGTCTCACAGATATGTTTTTCTTGCTACAAAGGAGCACACGGAGAGCCTGTATGCATTAATAATGAATAATGACAGACCGTGTTATAGAATTATGGAGGCGATAGGTTGTGGGATCTTGGCCAGCATCATTGTGTATATTTCTATGCTGCGCATACAGGCTCAGTATAAGCACTAGCCAGCACTTTGAGACACTCATCCATGACCAGAGTACCGGAAAGGACCTCCCTGCGTACCTAGTGAACATGGGCATTAAAAGAGTATTTTTCTGCCTTACGCAAGGGAGCCTCCCATCTCACAGCCTGATCTACAAGATGATAGCGTACGGGTTGTGACAACAGATTCTTATGTACACGAGTGGTCAAACTCAGCAAGGAGAATTGTAATTGATCAGTTATGAATTGAGGGTGTAGTAAAACCTGACTAGTTGTCAGTCATGCTAAAGTAGAATGGGAAGCAAGATTGATCCACAGAGACCAATATGGCAGTATGGACGAAATTCAGCAAGGGAACTTCCATGATGGCCGGTCGCATAATCTTGCTTAAAACTCATTTCGTATATAGTCTGAGTTCACCACCAAAAAGCTTAAAGAGAAGCAAATAGGCTTTTCATTCAAAGCTAATGCCAATCCAGTAGCGGATCCTTGCGAACGTATATGTGTCATAAAAGAGTATATTGGATAGATAGCCACAGACTACTTCTCGTTACAAAGTCAGGGTAGATACTCATGTTAGGAGGCATCTCAAATTTTATACAATAGAAGTTATGTTAAAGTAAATTAGGAGCGAAGTGGTTCGAAGACCCTTGAATGTGTAACAAGCAGGAATAAAGGAATAAACACTTGAAGGAGCAAGTCTTATACAGGCTAAGAGCTAGAAGCGATCCAAATTTTTGAAGAAAAAGGAACAAGCTAGCTATTTTTATTAGCAAAATACATACCAAGAATTGTTAACAGAATTACCTCCGCTGCAACAAATTGCGAGTCCAACTTCCTGATTGAAGACAAGGCATGACATGATAAGCAAAGGCAGTAAAACAACAAAGAAGAAAGAGGAAAATTCTAAAGAAGGAGGCTACTTACTTGAAAGAGGAACCATACTTCTGCTGGAGGCATGGATGTGATTGAGGCCATGGGAGGTACGCCACTTATATAGGAGGAATTTTAAGTGTTCGCGCAAGAAACAAACTCTACAATTTGAGTTTCAGTAGAAGTAAATTTCCTAGTTGCAGCACAATTGTAACGGGAATAGAATTTGATAACGTGCGCTACCACCCATAGGAGATTTCTCAAGTTCGAAAACAAACAGAATGATCAACCAACCCAACCCCAAGCACGGACAGTTGACATGTACAAATTGGTTGATGTGGTGTTGTCGTTCCAGTCCAAGTGAAGTGGCAAAGCGAATTTAAGCTACACAAAGGCAGACAAGAGTGGCTTAGTATCGATCTCATTAGCCACTTTGCTTCAGTGGTCCATACGCAAGTTACAGGTTCTATTTCCTTTTCCCGGCAACGGCTGATGGATCGATGGATTTGCAATCAACATATATAAAACCAACAACTCAGGTCAAGGAGCGGAGCATAACGAAGCTGCCATAGCAGGGAAGAACGATTATTCAAAGACCACGAACAACTGAGCATCATGCCTTCAACAGTTCGCTACGGACAAGATAGAAGAGTCATTCAGGCATTAAATCGAACAGGTAATCTGCCACTCTTTCTTGCTCTAGCTTTAGACCTTTTTAGCGTCTAGCTATCTCAAATTCCTGTGAAGATCAATGCATATTAAACCCATCGTTCGATAACTCGAATAGCAAACATTCAATCTATTCACTAAACGCAAATCAGGCATCAACCCAAGAACATCGTCAAGAATAGCATTTTTCTGTTCTTATTCTTCTCTGTGCTTGGCTTGAAAATCTATCATACCCTATGGAATTCGAATTCTAATCGAACCCATCCTTCCTTACTAGCTCATCACCCTCACAACCCTCTCAGATTCATTACCCAAGCCGATTGATGCTCTCAAATCTTCCCTAATTTTCTAGCCAGCAACAACTCCAAAAACCTTATTAGCTCGTACCCCTCTATTCTTCCTTCTCAAGCTCCTCTTGAACCATTGATAGAACTCGGTGTGGTTATAGTTCAAGTCGAGATCAACAAAAGGAATGATACTGAGGAGATTCAAATTGTGAGTTGTGACTTGCACAAAAAAACCGATAAACCGGGTAAACCGGGATGAACTGTACCACTAATAGATCGAACCGAATCAAACCGAAAATTTAATGATAATCACGGTTTTAGATTTAAAAAAAAACGATTGATTCTAGTTCGATTTTGGTTCACACCTAAAATCGAACCGAAATCATCGGTTTAAACCGATTATTAAGGACCGTAGGATGATAGATCTCGGGAACGGTTGTTACTCTACAGCCGATCGATTAAACCGAAGCCGATAATATTATCCGTTGGATTAAAACTAAGATACTAACCCTAGTATATAAACGAGATTTTCTAGGGTTTCTTTATTTTTCTCTTTGCGTCTCTCTCTTCTCTTACATCTCTACTCTTCCCCTATTTTACATTTTTAATTAGGGTTTTTATTTGCAGGAAGGAGGATGTAATCATCGCAATCGGTTGTTCTAACCTTTGAACTAGAAGAAATTATTGTAATTGATTCAACTCTCTATTTCCCTTTGGATTCTCTCTTTATCTATCCCTTTTTTGATTCTGAATCAGCGACACATTAATTTGATTTTGATTTTGGTTTATATTCTGCAGCCTTCCCATCAGCCAGTATCTTCAATAAGAATCTCCTTAAAAAGATGAGACAAAATAGACTCATTCGTAACTGGATCCATATGAAAACTAGTAACATTATCAGGTTTGTTTTTTCCCTTCTCTTCCAGTCTCACTTTTCTAGTCAGTTCTGTTGTTCTGTATAAGTTTTTATTTTCATAAGTATAATTAACTTTGATCGGTGTTCTTTCGCGATTTATCTAATTTGTTGGAAGTTTAGAATGTCTGTTAGTGGTGTTATGGTTGTAGAACTACAACAGTACTTTAGCTAAGTTGTAGGAAATCCTCCTTTGTGTAATTGATTAATGGTTGTAGTTTTAGTGGATGATGTAGTGTGTGTACTCTTAATGTGAATTAGCTTCAGTAGAATTTCTTCACTTTGATTTTGTGGGTATGAATTAGTTTATTTTCTTCTGTGGTTTTTGAGTTGATTAAGCTTTGATAAGTACTTTCTCATGAACCACTTTGAGATGATTTAAAGATTCATTTTGGTGAAATTATGAAGTGTACCGTGTAAATCCTCATAAAAAGTGACAATATGCAGAACTTACGGTTCCGATCAATAGATGGTCACGGTTTGAGCTCTGCATATTGGCCTTAGGGTCCTTTCCTAGTGAATCATCTGGCAGAGCATAGTCATTCTTTGTTTGAATCATTATTTTAGGATACTTTTTATCTGCACTTGCATGAGTTGTTTAAGTCTATTTTTCTTAAGCAAAAATGAAAACCTGAAAATTATATATGCTTGTTACTTGTATGAGAAATAAAGGGCGTAAGGTTGTTCATGTGCAGATGGCATATGCCGCAGAACAAGGTTGGCTCATGGATTTTGCTTCAGGGATGCTGATTGGGAAGAAGCAACACATTGTAAAAGAGCGGAAGCTAGATTGTATCTCTTAGTTGGATTATCATGTGTATTGTAGTAGTCATGAAGATTGTTTCTAAAAGTTTGTTAATTTTGTTAAATTTGTTAAATTTGGAAATTTCCGGTTTACCAAAACCAGCCGGTTTACAACCGAAACCGAGTCTGCTCAAAACCGAACCGAACCGAATTTTTTAATGGCAATCATCGGTTTTCAAAACTGAAAAATCGAGACTATCGGTTTCGGTTATGGCTGGGACAAAAAACGAACTGAAACGTACCATGTGCAGCCCTAGTTGTGACTGCCTTACGAATTGGGAGAAAGAGAGTTGGTCAATTCTTTTTCTAATTAGTCGAAGATGGAGAATGGGACGAAGACATGGAATGGGTCACTTTCAATTGCTCGAACCGGAAAAGGGGATCATGACACATTTCGGTAGTAAGAGAAGAAATCAGTCAAGAAATGATTTTTGTTGCCAGAGTGACATTGGGTTCGGCCATGGCAGATAGAATTGGCACATATCATGTACCATAGCTCTCTTTGGAAATTCTCGTGTGTAACTCAAATGGCTAAACCTACTAATCCATAAATGCCAAACCCATATTAATTATAGTTCTACAAGGAACTTGGGGGAATCATTTTATGCGAAATGGAGGCCAGCTACAAGTTCAATTTTCTTAACTCGTCAACAAATTGAGAGTTAAGAGGGGCAATGTTTGTACCATAATCAAATAGCACACATGTAAAGCGCACTGGCCGCGTCATAGACGTAGTACTGGGCTTATAAAGGGAATCCAGCTGGCTTATTGAAGAGGCCCAGTTGGCTCATTGTAGAAGCCTAGATTTTTATTAGGCTTATTGAGGAAGCCTATTTATCAGATAAATACAAATCCCAAGGAGATAAGTAAGGAATATTCCAGGATAGACATAAATCCGAGAGAGATAGATATGAATCTTCTGGGATATACCCGAATCCCAAGAAGATAATTAAGAATATTCCAGGATAGACATAAATCCGAGGGAGATAGATACGAATTTTCTGGGATAGACCCGAATCCCAAGAAGATAAGTAAGAATCTTTGAGGATAGACATGAATCCTAGGGCGATAGATACGGATCTTCTGGGATAGACCCGAATCTCAAGAAGATAAGTAAGAATCTTTCAGGATAGACATGAATCCTAGGGATATGGATATGAATCTTCTGGGATATGCCTTAATCTTGAGAAAATATTACAGAATCTTTCAGGATAAATACAGAATATACAGAAGATAGACATGAATCTTCTGAGATACCTACAAATCTAAGTGGTTATTTAGGAAAGCTACAAACCTAAGTGGTTATTTGGGATAACTACAATTAGATTTGATTTCTACCTATAAATAGGGGTTGAAATCCAACTCAAAAGAAAAACAAGGTCTTCTCACTTCCACCATATTTCAGCTGCTTAGAGCTCTCTATACTTTCTACCTTGAGAAAAACCATTGTAATACCTATATCAATAAAACTTCTCTCCCTAAGGGGATCCATCCGTGGTCGTAGGCATAACTTGTTGAACCACGTTAAATTTTTTTCGATGTTATTTACTTTTGATGTTCTTTTCTTATTTCATCATCATCATTATCATCAAATAATTAAATCAACGGTTATGATTTAATCCATCTACACACATCTCGAAGAGTGTTAGGGTGATTAATTTTGCACCAACACCTAGCTTTCAAAACAGTACCTAATAAGCAATCAGGATTGCCAATTAATTTCCAGGCATTTCTAGCAATCATTGCCAGATTATTTAACTCATCTTTTTTGAAACCAATACTAATAAACACGTAATTCATACATTTTTACCATTTAATCTATATTTGTTAGCGCTCGAATTTATATTAATAATATATTTTTATTGTTTTATTAGATGGTTCGCATAAATCCCGATGTTACAATTAATTTGGTTAAATGGACTCATTATTGGCGTCACTTTTTGATATTCCAAGAACTCACGAAACAATTAGTGAAGTTGAAGGGGCTCTATTATTTTCTTGGAAGGCAAAAGAAGGTGGTGATGGGTCAATTGCTTTGAGGCTGTACGATGATTGAATAAAGTTTTACAAGGATGAGAAAGATTGGTGTAGGTTAACGTGAATGGTTTAGCCAACATAGCACGTTTAGCCAACAGGTGCTATCTCTGTTCGGTCAACTAGAAAGGAAAGAAGGTGCACATGCTGGAGACGGCATAGTTGAAGTGGGTAGGCTGTTAACTTGGAGTAAGAAGACAAAGACTTTAGTAGGTGTACGGCTGTGATTGATTGGAAGGTGAAAGAAGTTGGATGTGGCTAGGCAGAGTACGGTTATGGGAGACAAATCCTGACGCAAAAGAGAGCAAAGAAAAGGTAGCGTCTGCTTTTGGTGTAGATAGAAAGTGATAGATAGGTGGTTGGTGTACGGATGACGCAGTTGGAGTTATTGTTGCTAAGTCACAGCTAGTGACTAAGGAAGGTGGGATAGACATGCACGTGAAGAAGTGGCTACTTTAACTAGGTGTCTTTTTTGTGGTTGTAAGTGGACGTAAGAGGTTTCCTTTGACCGTATGAAAGAGTTGAGAGAAAAAAAGGAAAGTATATAAAAAAAGAAAGAGATGGTGACGTGATGGGGGTTCGCTCTCCAGTTCTTCTTGGAGGTTATACAGACTAGGTTTTTCTGAAGGGAGGACGGCTGGGTAGTTGGGTTTTGGAGGAGAGAGGCTTTTCTGTGTCTGGCGGCTGACAAGTTCTTTGGGAAAGTCAGACGGCTACTACAGAGTTTGGGGAGTGGAGTGATTAAATCTGAAGCAGAAAGAGGGGAGGCAGTCGAGGTCCAGGAGGGAGGAAGCTTTGTTTTGGAGATTGTACTCTGTTCGGTACAGGCAATATAGGTTGTGTACGCAGAGCTACAGACGTAGGATACAGAAGAAAGAGGAAAACGACTATTATACTGCTGGGTTTATTCTTAACTTTTCTTCTATTTGTTTTAATGGGTTTTAAGAAACCCATATCCATGTTTCATTAATCTTGTGACTAGGGTTTTGGATAGAAATCAATTTTGATTATGGATAATTTATAAATAAATGGTTTAAATGTTTAGTAATTTATCTTCATTGTTAGCTTGATTAATTATTGCATAAATAGTAGATTTGATCATATATGCTTTCCGTTTGATACGTCGTGCTTGGATTAGATTCTTAGACGGGGTATGCAATCAACTAGATATTTGATGCTTTGAAACTATACATGGGTTAGATAGTTCTACTGATTGTTTATGCTTTTGAACTGATATGCCATGCTTAACAATATTAGATGGGATATGCTTTTCAATTGATATGCAATTCTTTAGAAATGTCAACTTGGAAGCGAAGAAAATTACAGTGGTGAAATAATAATTTTGGAGATTAAATGTGAGTTCTATATATCAAATTGGTGGACACCGAAAACCCTAGTGCTCTCTCTACTTAGTCACATTGTATATTTTAGTTAGTTTATTTTATTATTTTCTCATTCATTAAAATTTCTAAATATCCAAAAATATTATTTATGATTAGCTAATTGAGATACTGATTGCAATATTTTCCCGCTCCCTGTGGGTTCGACCCGTACTTGCCGTTGTCTACTAGTTAGACACCTTGCGATTGCGGTTATTTATATAGGGTAATCTAAAAACACCATCAAAGACCACCCTCAGCTTTAGGAGAGCATAAGGTATCTCATCCCAAAAAATACAATTTCCTATCATGAGGATCAAGGGTTTATCCCCACCATAATCAACAAAGATAAGAGTCCATCAGAGGTATGCAGGAATTAAGAAAGCCCCCATCTGGTATAAAGGGATGGCTTGACCAACATGTTTCACCAAGGAAGTTCTGGCAGCCTGAGAACGAAGTTTATGATACCAAGAAGAGATCCTAGCATTCATAGACTATAAAATTCCCATGTGAGTTTGGATTTTAGAATGTTTAAAAGATATAGGAGTACCTAGATATTTCTCACCTAAGTCCCTGATATGAATATTAAGAATAGTAAACAGATGATTCATCAAAGGTTCAGGAACTTTTGGGGCTAAACAAAATACAAAATTTATCAAAATTTATCTCCTGACCTGAAGGAAAACAATATTTATGTAGATAGTCTTTAATGGTTTGAAAATCCTGGACAGTAGCTCTGGAAATCAAAAGGGAATCATCAACAAACAAGAGACGAGTAATAACAAGAGCATTTTTACAGATTCTGATACCATCAATGAGACCTAGCCTAGTAAGGGAATCAATATAAGCAGACAAAACTTCATAACAGATGATGTAAAGATAAGGAGATAAGGGGTCTCCCTGACAAATACCTCTTTATGGTTTAATAAGACCAGTTGGGACACCATGAAGAAATACAGAGTAAGACATGAATGAGAGACATTGGTAAATCAGATTAATCCAATGATCTGAAAGACCCATTTTGGAAAGAACTTTGATAAGAAAGGTTCATTCAAGATTGTCATAAGCTTTAGACATATCCATCTTAATAGCAGTTATACCTTCTTTCCTTTATGATGATTAACAGAATAAATCACCTCATGGGCAAGGTAAATGTTATCAGAAATACTTTTTTTGGGAATAAAAGCACTCTGGTTTTGAGATATAAAATTATCCATGAAGGGTTTTAGTTTATTAGTCAAAGTCTTAGAAAGAATATTGTAAATGAAATTACAAATACCAATTAGTCTATATTGAGAGACTAATTCAACTAAAGGGACCTTTAGGATCAAGGCTATGTTAGTGTGATTAAACACTTTAGCAATATGGCCATTTTTTAAGCAGGTTAGTATCATTTCAATGACAACATCCCCCACAATGTCCCAATGTTTATGGTAGAAGAGAGCAGTGAAGCCATCAGGGCCTGGAGCCTTGGTTTCACTCATTTGAAACATAATATTTTTTATTTCCTCAGCAGTCAACGGAGTATTAAGATTCTGGTTGTCATTATCAGAGAATTTAACAAGGAGGGTTTGCAGGATCTTATCATGATATTGTTGGGGGTGAGAAGAATAAACACCTTTGAATTAATCAACAAAGGAATTGCATATACTATCTCTATCAGTTAGAGTAGTACCAAAAGAAGCTTTAATTCATCTAATAGCATTTATTTTCCTCCTAAAAAGAGTGAATCTATGGAAATAGGAAGTATTGCGGTCTCCTTCCATTAGCCAGACTTCTCTAGGTTTATCCTTCAAATATAATTCCTTAAGATTGTGCAAATAAGTCAGTCTAGCTTTAAGGCGAGTAATAGAACTGGAATCAGTAGGATTAGAAGTTTGGATCTGGGCCAAATTATCTCTAGTAGTAGATATATTCGTTTAAATATTACCAAAAGAGAACTAGTTCCAATCCCTCAAACCTCTTTTTATACTCAGAAGTTTGGCTCGTAGCTTGTAGGCTGGAGACCCAACAATATTAAAAGACCAAGAGTTAGCTGTAATATCTCTACATGTTGGATCTTCAATCCATATAGCCATGAAATGAAATGGTTTGTGCATGCTAATGTCTTCAAATTTAAAGATAATATGCATAGGAGAAGGCCTTGATATTTGTAAATGTAAAACAATTATTTTTATTCCATTCAGCGATCCCTATCTGTCGGATCAGAGTATCATAAGTTGTCCTTGCAAGAAACATATCTAATATTAAAAATTATTTTTATTGATCCCTAAATGGAAAATGAGCTAGTGTTTACTTTGATGAGAGATGTATGGAGCAGGTAGATCGGCTAATTGTAATTTCAAGTAATCCCCATATTGGGCAAAAATAATTGAAATTATGCCCAATATAAGAGAACATTATTATTTTGTGGGCAACAAATGTATAATTGGATATGAGAAAGCAAAAGTATTGGGGATTCAATGGTAAAATTAAACATAACATGTAGATGACCATGATGAGGTGTGTGTGGGTAACATAAGAAATCAGTATTTGTTTCCAGATCGCGCCTCCTAAAATGGCGTCACAATCCTATACTTATGGCAATTTGTGTTCCTATGACATAATTGTCACTAAAAATTAGAATTTACCCCTTTGTAATAATGATATGAACTATTAGTACGGGTGCCAAGAGCAGGGCTTCACAAAGCTCGGTTCGGTCGGTTATTGGCAGAGCCGAGTACATGTACCTCCCTATGGTCGGTTCTCTACCTGTGTACATGTACCTTGTATTGCTCGGTTCGGTTCTGGAACCGTACCTGTCTGGTCGGTTCGGTACTGGTCCGGTTCCTGATAAGTGCATAATTCATACATTTTAAGTATTACTTCCTTACACTTATTTGCTATATTTTGTGTGAATTACTATGTATTATTATTACTTTCGAAGTTTAGTTGTTTTATCAGGTTATATCCCGGAAACGTGTGAAATGGAGCTTTATAAGAGAAGAATTGCCGAGGACCCAGTGAAACTCTGCCTACTCCAGGAATTTTACTCTCTACCATGTAGGAAACTGAATTACGAAGCTAACGGCGAAAGAACGAGGTCGTTCCGACTTCGTACGAGAAAGTTATGAGCGAAAAGATGAATTAAGCTTGTCAGTTCCACGGAACCGACAGTGGAACAGTTTTTGATGGGAGAATGATTAAGGCACCAGACCATTGGATTAGGTCTGCCACAACTTGAATTGTTATCAGTGGTTGCCAACAATCGATCAGGGCCACCTTTCTTCTTCAACAATACGAAAAGGAAGAGGACTGTTCCGGTGATGAAGCTGTGAAGAAGAATGGGTGACGATGGAGTTCCTGTTGGAGTTCCATGGTGTTGCTGTGTTGGTAGCTAGCGAATGAGAGGAGTGGACAGTTGAAGAGCATGAAAGAACTCGGTGTTGCTGCTGGGAAGTTGGATGTTGTTGGTGCTGGAACTCGATGGAAGTGGTTGCTGAAGTTGCTGTTGGTGGAAAAGCTCGGTTAAGCTGCTGGAGAATGCTGCTTGAAGTGGAGTCTTGGCTGGAACTGATGGCTTGAACTCGAGAAGAATGAGAGGTGTGGAGCTTGGTGATGATGGCGTCGGTGTTGAGCTCAGTTTGGTGCTGCTGCTGTCCCTTGTGGAGTAGTTGGCAAGACTTGAGAGAAGTCTGTGATGAGGGTGATGCTGTCGAGTAGTTAGGATGTTGCTGCTGGGATGAGGTGCTTTGCCTGAGATGTTTTTGCTATAGTGATCGGCTATGGACTGGTGGCTTAAGGCTGTCACGTTGTGGAGTCTGCTGAGGAGTCCGATGAGTAGAATGGATTCACGAGATCTTCTCGTGGGAAAGAAGAAACCTAGTTAAATTAGGAAAAGGTTTAAGTATTCACCGTGGATGTTATGAATGAATGGGTGAGATCAAAAGCTTTATTTTGGAAGGAGGTAGTAAACCATATCATATAAGGAAAGTGTGTAGGGTTTGTAGAAGATATATAGTCTTGAGAGGCTAAAGACAAGAGGAGAAGAGGCTACAGGAGCACCTCTTGGACGTAGTTTGAGAAGAAGGCTACAGGGGTTAGACAAGAGCTACTCCTCCAGGAGCTAATCAATCAACTCACTATACAAAAGATATTTCCTCGCGGACAAGAGGATAAGAGGCGCTGGAGCTTTGCATTCAGTCGATTTCACGGATGGAAGCATTTTCAGGGCGGCGACTATTCATCGCAATTTTCCGGGTTTGATTTAATTTATCTCTTAATTATTTTTCATGGATTTTAAGAAACCCATGATGAGCTAAACCCTCTATATTGGTTAGGAATGTAATCTGAAGTTAGAAAACATGTTTATTGATTGAATGGCGCATGCTCATAATTTCATGTTATTTTTAATATCGTTCATGTTCTACCGATTATAGTATTACATATGATTGATTGCTGATTTGTTTGAGTCCGGAATCAGGTAAATAGGCATTGATATCTACAACTAAACTAGAGTTCTAAGAGTCGAATCTGTCGAGTGACTCCGGTTACAGGTAGTATAACATATTTGTTAACGATACTTAAAATTGCCATGCAAGTATGTGTAGAAGCTTGACCTAGGTTGAATCCGAGTGGCGAATTGCGCCGGGTTACTTAGATTAACCTCAACTCACAAAGACCATAGCTATCATTGGATTGAACTCGAGTGGAGGTACTCACTCAGGTTATCCGGTGCTAAGAATTCAAAGGGTGGAGGTACTCATTCTTTGATGATATTAGGAGTTTTGCTGAAGTAGACGAGATAACTGGCTACTTTAGGGTTTTTGGTATTACTAATGCATAAACGTTGAGTATGCTTTGATTAATAACATGTTGGAAAACTGACGATGAATTCTCTAACCAATACTTCTCTCTCTGATATTCGTTTTTATTAATCTGCTATAGCTTGTTTTAGTATAATTTAGTTAAAATCACAACAAAAACCCCCCATGTTTACTTGCGTAATTGAAAGTAATTAACAATCACTAGCCTCTCTGTGGGAACGAACTTGTTCTTATTTGCTATACTTTAATCTATTTTGGAAGAGTAAGAACTCGATTATTTTGGTGGATTACGACACGACCAGTTCCGGTCCGGTTCGGATCATGTACTTGTTCAAAGTTCCCTGTTTTTTTTTCTCTTCTGTTTTTCCTGTTTTTCCTGCTCAAAGTTCCTGTACCTGTTTTTCCTTATTACAATCCACATAAAATTACAATCTAAAAGTCTGTAAACACATAACAATCAACAACAAGACTTTTGAACTGATTACAATCCACAATTAAAATTATAATCCACAAGTCTGTTGAAAGTTCAACGTATATAAACACATAACAACAAGAAATGATTCAACAACAATCCATAAATCTGCAATAAGTTCCAACAAGAAACGATTCAAATGAACTTCAAGGATCAAAGGATTCTGGCACTGGCATAGGACCCAATAACTCTGCAACATCCATCAAGAAATGAATATCATGTTAAAGATTAAATTGATGACTACTAAAGAAAAAAAAAAGAAAAAAAAAATCACACTACCTTCCTCAACGCTAGAGTTATCATCAGGTACATAATCACATAAAAGATCAAGAGAAATAGGTTTTAGTAACCAACTTTGTGTACAGAGCAATGCCTCAACTGTCCAAGTAGATATGGAGATTCTCCATGGACTAAGCACTCGCTTTCAGGTGCTAAATGCTGATTCAGAGGCAACTGAAGTCACATGCATGGCTAATATATCATTTGTCATATATGAGAGTATCTTATACCTGCTACTATTGGTCTGCCACCAATCCAATTTGTCAAATTTGGAATCAACTTTCTCACCTTCACTATCAGACAGATCCATCACATCCATCAAATACATGTCCAACTCTGTTGTAGTCTCAACACCAGATGGGTTCTTTTTAAGCCTTTTCTTCCTTGATTTAATCCTAGACACAAGACTTTGTTCTTACATAAAAACTGTATTGTCAACTACACAAAAAATAGTACTGCTGCTACTTGACCCCTCCTCACAGATTGAATACATAGACTTATACTCTTCAAAGAGTAACATAAAATCCTCTTTCACCTTTCTCATAACATAAGCAACCTTCGAAGTATCTTTCTCATACAAACATTCAAGATGGTACTCCAATCCCCTTTCTTTCTCTCTTAGATCCAACAATTGAGCAAAAAACAATGCAAAATTTATCTTTTCGTAACCCCCCCCCCCCCCCAAATACTTATTGTACTTAGAAAACATCATACCAGCCATACGTGCAATAAAGGGATTTGATGTTACATCATCTCTAAACTCAACTAATTGTTCATGGATTACTATTAATTCCCATAAGAAAGTATGAGTTGTAGGTTGTGTAGTTGCAAAACATTTAACAGTAGCATCGAAAAATACCTTTAAGCACTTCACAAGACTTCTGGCATACTCCCAATCCTCTTCATAAGGAGCATGTTGACGCGGCTTTCTTTTCTTTTTCTTCTTTGTCTTCTTCACAACCTCAACCTGAAGGTCCTCAGCCTGAAGCTCAACCTCAACCTCATATTCGGAACCAGATTCATAACTAGAGGAACACTCTTCAATATCATCAATATATTCAATACCCGTATCATAATCATTAGGTAAAACATCATACTTTACTTGTTGGAAAATGTACTTCTTTCTGTAGTCTCTATCATACTTTTCTAACTTTTTAAAAGTTTTTTCATACTTTTCTGCAACATCTAACATCAAATAAGTGTTATTCCATCTAGTTTTCACATCTAAGCTCAAACTTTTCTTACAATCAATCTTTTCTAGAGTAGCACAATACCTAAATTTAGCCAACCTAGCAGGAGAACTAAGCACATACATAACAACTGACTTGATCCTGTTAATCGACTGATTATAGACCCGTACTGCATCTTTTATAACAAGAGAAAGAACATGAGTTGTACACCTAACTTGATAAGAAATGACACAATTAAGAAATATTAGAAATGACACATGACAGATATGTTAAGAAATTGCGTAATTATGATTTAAAGAATCTTACGTGCAAATATTCGGCTCTAACGGTTGCTCATGTCCAACCAATCACACTTTGCTTAAAATAACCAATTGCCTTTTTATTATCACTAGCATTATCAAGGGTCACTCCAAACACATCCTCAAGCCCCCAATCTATCAAACACTTCTTCAATAATTTACCAATTGCAGTACCTGTATGACCTTTAACTTGACAGAACATGAGTATTCTCTTTTGCAATTTCCATTTCCGATCAATAAAATGAACTGTCATACACATGTAGTTAAAAAAATTTGGTGACGTCCATGTGTCAGTTGTCAAGGATACCCTCATTTTTGATGCCTTAAAGTAATCTTTCAAAATTTTCTTTTTTTTTATATAGATTTCTAACAGATCTCTGTAGATGGTCATGAGATTTGGGACCTTGAATCTAGGCTCCTCCACAAGCATCAATTCCCTAAACCCTACACCTTCTACCATTCTAAACGATATCTCATCTTTAATTATAAACTCAACTAGAGCTCTTCGTAACTTATCATAGCTATAACAATAAGAAACTAATTTACCATGCTCACCTGGTCTTGGGGGTGGAAACATCAGAGTTTCATGTCCATCCACCTTCTTCTTATTAGGATTTTGTGGGCATCGCTTCAAATGCTTCCTCAAGCTAGAAGTACCATTTCTCTTAGTATTAGCTGCAAGTTTGCGCTTACAATGATTACATTCTGCTTCTTCTGGGTTTAACCTTGTAAAATCGTTCCATATAGCAGATGTAAGTTTGGACTTCTTCTTGCCTTCATCAACAACATTTCTTGTATCTTCATTTTGAGTAGGTGGAGGCTGTGGAGCTTCAGGTGTAGATGTAGGTTCTGAAAGTTGATTAGAGGATCCAACTTGAGTTTCCAGAGTTGTAGCTTGACTTGAATTTGATGCATCCATCTGAAATCAAATACCAAACATTTCAGTTTGAGTAAGTTAAGAAAACGGAGCACACTAGGTACCTGTAACCAACATTACAAGTCATAATTAAGTACATTACAGTACTTAAAAACTGCACATCCAAAAATTTCTTACTAGACACAATGGATTCAATCACAAAAAACCCTAAACTAACTAAAATTCAAACAATGAAGAAAAATTATCAGTGAAGAACTGCTCAAATAATACTATGAGTCATGAGAAAGAAAGAAAACTACTGATGAGAAAACAAAAAAAAAACAAAAAAAAATCAATGACAGTAAGCTGCCTTCAAAGAGACAAACTTGTTTTTTTCCACTTGAACACTCACTGTCTAGGATGGTCTGAAGAAAGTTGTTAGGTGTAAAGCCTGCTTACCCATATTATCCTAGAAGCCAGTAAAAACAAAAGATAAGACAATTGGCACTAAACACAACCATAATAATATTTAACCAAGTCTCAAATAGACATTTAATAGAAGAAGATATACTGCAAAAAACATTGGCTTTCCTGCAGGCAGGGACCTTACCAATCTCTTTTCCTCATCATGGTTACCTATGTTTTCTAGCACTACACTTCTTAATAATCTATTCTTTCTAGCATTCACTCAAATCTCTCACAAAATATGTGTACACATTAATAAATACAAGTTGTATTTAAACAAAATTTGAAGAAAATTATACAAACATATAGAAAAAATAACTAAAAGATAAAAATGTATCATTAAGTTTCTGACAGAAAAGCTAAGAGTCACTTAATGAAATGCCACACAAAAGAAAATCAGCAAAAGAAAAGAAGAAACCTCTTTATCTAGAATGAGCATAAATACAACACATTGTGACTGCTGGCTGGATGCACATACAACTACTAGAATGCCCATGAATATCTTTGAGCAGTACAAACTCTCACAGTCTTTTCCATCATTCTTTCACACACAGAATGATTATACCAACAGATTTATAAATAAGGTTGAATCCATTTATGTCTAAGTGGACTGATATTCTTATACAGTTATCATGTAATCTTCATGGAGAAGTTATTGAACTCCCTAAGGACCCTAACTACATGCTTCAGAGAATCATTTTAACTTCAGATAGTAAGACTAATCTATCACATGAAAAGTTTTAAAAGATACACAAGTTTAGTACCATACCTGATTCACTGAGTGCATCAAATTGTTCAACCTTTAGACCCTTATTCCACAAATCCAACCATAAGCAGCACTGCAAATTGATCAAAGATTTGAAGTCACAAAACCCCCAATTTATATAAACCTAGGGTTTGATTAAAATCCCTAAATTTTATTTATGTGTAACAATTAGATTCAAAATTAAAACAAACTGAAACATACAAATCAAGTAAAGAGCAAATTTTAATTCAGTGTAGCACAGTGAAATCGATTAGTACATGAACTAACAAAGGAATCATGGTTCCGGATATGAATAAACATATATAGAATCGAACAAAAAATTTAATATATACTCAAAAATATGAGAAGTGAGAACCCACCCTCTTTATTTATGTCAGCGAAAGAATGCCATGATCTTCAATCTGAAATGATAGATTATAATTTAATTAACCTTCTCTCCCTTTGGCGGTAAGAAGAAGAAGAACTAATAATAATAATAAGAAGAAGAAGAAGCGGTGATTGTGGTGACCTGGTGGTGGAATGGTAGTGGTTGTGTTGTTTAAATCAAAGGTGGAGAAGAAGCAGTGTTCTTCTATGACTATCGATAGTAGTTAGGATTAGGTGAAGAAGAATAAGTGAATCGAATCAGTAGAAGAGTAGTTTATATACCTAGGATGAGTGGTTAGGATTAGATCTTCTATACCTAGGATGAGTGGTTAGGATTAGATCTAATCAATCGGTACATTCATTACGGGGTGGTCGATACTCATAAGAGAATCGGGTACCTGTTCCGACCACCTCTCGGTTCTGAAATTCAGAACCAGTACCTGTCAGGAGCCCTTCGGTTCCGGTCCAGTTCCATCTCGGTTCCAACGATTCCGGTCCGGTCTTTCGGTTCTTGTCGGTTCCTGTGCATCCCTAGCCAAGACAACATCTAATGCATTTGATTTTTTTCAAGTTTATGCGTTACCAGTTAGTATATTTATAATACTACCTCCGTTTCAGCAAAAGTGTTACTATCACTTTTTCATTTTGGCCTATTTTTAGGCTAAAATGAAAAAGTGATAGTAACACTTTTGCTGAAACTGAGGGAGTATTATTTAGTTCCCTATAATTATTATTTACTATTAAAATGTTAGCAATTTACGAAACTAATTATATTTAGCAAAGTGACAAAGCAGTAATTGTATAACCAAGATAGCAGAGAAGTAATATCTGAGGAGACAATACGTCGTCATTACGCAAGAACCTCATATGTTGGGATTTCTTCCTCTAAATATGAGGGCCACAACTTAAACGAAACCATCAACAACGCAAGAATGTTATATACCGGTAGATGAGTGACATAATGGATTTTGAAGGCAGACACCATAACCAGATAGAAGTGTGTACTACACAGGGCAATTTGTTTTAGGACTTGGTTTGGATGGTGATTTTACTGGTAATTTTACCTGGCGAATTTGAGGGCGACCAAAAACTAATTAGGGGCGACTTTTTTAAACCAATCCCATGGGTGTGGCTAAGGGGTAACCTAGGGGTATATAAAAATACTAAAATACCCTTTCACTAATCAAATAATTACCAAAAAACCTTTCACTAATAAAACCTAAACCTATTTCACACTACCCACTTCAAACTACCGATTCCCAATTTCTGTTTTCTCTTCTTCTTCTATCCACTTCAAACAACCGATTGTGGCATATCAAATTCATCTTCAACCGGTTAATCATAAACCAATTCATCGTATAATCGTAAGCCAATTCATCATCGTTATTACAATCTAAAGATGGTTCGACAAAAGCAAAAAAATCGGCAACCTCCTAATACAAGGTAGCCGGATTTTGCCACAAGAATAAGAGATCGAGAGATTGTTGAAGAACAACACGAAGAACGCAAAGAGGATGATCTAGAAACAGAGACCTATTCCGACAATCAGACTCTCCAGAACTTTGTAATGGCTCCAATAAGGTAAGGGTTTATCGTTATTTGTGTTTATATTGATTCAATCGAATGAATTAGTCACTAGAATATCAAGGGTTTTAGGTTAGATTTCACAATCGGTAGTTTCGTGGTTGTATTAAACTACCGATTATGTTAGTGTTCTTCACTGCTCCTGAACATCATGCACAATCGGTAGTTATGTTTAGGTTATAAACTACTGATTGTTCTACTGGACCAAAATTTAGTGATAATCGGTAGTTTCGTATAGGGTTAAACTTCCGATTGTGCAAGTTAGTGATCCTCAAAAACATCGATCACAATCGGTAGTTATGTTTAGGTTATGAACTACCGATTGTTCTACTGGACCAAAATTTAGTGATAATCGGTAGTTACGTATAGGGTTAAACTTCCGATTGTGCAAGTTAGTGATCCTCAAAAACATCGATCACAATCGGTAGTTAGATTTAGACATAAACTACCGATTGTATTACTGGACCCAAATTTACACATAATCGGTAGTTAAATTTTTTATGTAACTACCGATTATACGTGTGTCCACAGACTTTCGTATTCCATTTTTTATGCACAATCGATAGATAATGTAGATCTCGAGCTACCAATTGTGCACAATCGGTAGTTAAGTTGTTTTTTAGACTACAGATTGTACACAATCGGTAGTTACGTTGTATTTTTGACTAACGATTGTTAACAATATATTGAGTTCAGTGTACTTTGTCTACCGATTATGTACTGAAATAATTGTTCTTTATCTTTTATCAAAGAAAAGAAAGGCGATCTAAGCAAGGCCACGATACTATTCTATCGGGGCCTCGTCGTGAAGGGGGAAGAAGGTTACCGCTAGTGCAAGAAGATAAAAGAGCGCTAGCGGAATTGTTAGAACCGAAGGAACTCTACCAAGTGTTCCAAGAAGTAGAAACGAATATGAAGGAGGACCAAGTGCTCCACAAAATAGATACTTTGAAGAAGGAGGACCAAGTGGTAGACAAGAAAAAGAAAGTGGTACAAAGAAGCAATCTAGGAAGAAAGGAGGACACAAGGTCCCCGACTCTTTGAAGATGAAGGGTCTTCAAGAAGGACAAATCCCTGGCCTCCCAAAAGATGGAGGAGATCTATTATTTGGGTACAAGGATTCTTGGGATAAAGAAATCTACTCTACTGAGGTAATAATTACAAACACCATTCTTAACATATTGTCTTTTTATTCGTAGAAGTGTTAACTGTTATTCTAATTGTTTTTTAATCCGTCGTGTATATTAGGACCATTATAATGCAGTCTGTCTACTCAAACCTACGGATGCGCCAACAAAGATGAACGATTGGTCGTTGGAAGGTGAGTGTCAACGGTTCCAGCAAATTATACTGCAATCGGGGCTATCTACGGCTGTCGAGTTCCATGTTACCTCACGACCGGGTGTCGATATCAGCCTTCATAGAGAGGCTGTATCCTGAGACCGTACCTTACACATGTCTTGGGGAGATATGACCATCACCCCTGATGATGTGGTGCATATTCTAGCTCTCACTGACCATGGTACGGCTGTGAAGTTTGATTATGTGAAGCAGTTAAGCTGGGAACAACTTTATGTTTACACTGAGAGGTGCTTTGGTTAGGACCGAGCGACTTCCGATGTAGAGTTAGGCCGGTGCGCTTCTTACAAAACCAGGATTCAGCATGGTACAACTGATGAAAATGTTCAGAGGCACCAAGGCTAAGGAAGAGCTGAACCCAGAGTTTAGCGATGACCAGGTCAATGCTGCAGCCACTGCATATCTTCTCCGTGTTTTGGGATGTGTAATTTTCCCCAATGCTAGTGGCAATCGGGTCGATGCCAACCTCTTACAACTTTTGCATCCCCTCCACAAAGTTCAAGACTATTAGTGGGGCACCGCATGTCTTGCGTTCTTGATGGAAGAGATGAGAAATGCATCTAGGGAACAGACTAGCCAAATATCCGGGAACATGAGCTTACTACAGGTATTTTCATAACACCATTGATGGTTTGATTGTTATTTATTTTTTCTTTTAAGAATCAATTTTCTCATACTTGGTTTGATATGTACACTAGACGTGGATATATGACCACTTTCCGTCCCTCGAGTTGGCCAAAGAGAACCCGATATGGGAGAATGGCACACCCGAGGCAGAAAATACATCTTTGAGGGCAACCATTCAAGGATCAAGGAGCAGGAGTTAATTTATTTGAAGAGGAATTTAGACTCCATGGCGTCCAAAGATGTATGCTTTGATCCTTATAGGGAAGACTGAGCTAATGGGAATATAGCGCGAAGGTCTGAGTTGGCATTCTACTATGGACCCTTGTGGCATCCAACTGTATATGTAATGTACAATGCCACAAGGGTGATGCGTCAATTAGGTTTTGTCCAAGAAAAACCTTGGAGTCGTTTCAGGGGCAGGTTCGAGCTGGACGTGGAGAATTGTGTTTGTGGTAAGGACTCGATCACAATTGTTTACTCTGGTAACCTATCGGTTGAACATTGGTACAACATGATGCAATCTATGATCAACGAGGGGAGACCTGTCACCCGAGCTGATGAAGCAGATCCTGGCTATATGGTATGGTATCGGGAGCATTCTCATCTTCACGTGATCCGTGAAGATAAAGGAAAGAGCACCAGGGTGCCCGAATATAGGTGCATCATCAAAGACAAACCCTCGGGCTATGAAAGGCTGGTACGTAATGTTATTTCCATTTGATTTAAGTATTACGAGTCAATATTTTAGATAATAATCGTTTGATTGTTATTGCCTAAAAACAGGGAAAAAAAAAAGTTTGCATTTTTATCGAAGAAGATAGATGGGTGCATCAATGCGGGAGTGCCTCCAACGAGTGAGCATAAAGACCTCATTGACAACATCGATATTGAAGACTATGCTATCAAGTTTGGAGAGAAATCTATGAATAAGCCGAAGAGGGTAACATCAAAGCACAGTAAAGATCTCGCGGTTCAACGAGTGATGCTCCTGAAGAAAATGTCTCTGAGGGTGAAGCCAATGCCGTTGATGCTGAAAGAATGTTAGCCCATGGTACTCGTGCTCCTCGTACCAAAACCAAAAGACTTATAAATTAGATTGTGGTTGTTAACTTGATGGATGTTACTATAGTGTTTAACATTACTGGTTTTAATGTCTAACATTTGAAAGGATTTAATTTTCTTATTGTGAGTTATAAAATGAATTGCAATCAATTTATTTTTAACAAATTATTTCTTCAAATTTTACATTATAATCGGTAGTTAAGTGGTTTGAAACAACTACCGATTGTGTTTATTCATCAACAATCGGTAGATAACAAACAACCGATTGTGTTAGCTTAATATAATTGGTAGATAAATATCTACCGATTGTATTTACCCCAGGAACTGCCTGTTCCTGACCACTTTTTTTATGATAATCGGTAGTTTAAGAATTTCTTAAACTACCGATTATGCTTGTACAAAATGTTGAATTTTTTTAAAAAAAATCGAATTCCAATTTGGGGCTACTTATTATAATCGGTAGTTTAAGAATTTCTTAAACTACCGATTATGCTTGTACAGAATGTTGAATTTTTTTTTTAAAAATCGAATTCCAATTTGGGGCTACTTATGATAATCGGTAGTTTAAGAATTTCTTAAACTACGGATTGTGCTTGTACAGAATGTTGAATGATTTCCAATTTGGGGCTATTTATTAGAATCGGTAGGTAATGGTGATCCCAAAACCTCCGATTTTTAATATTAGTTCGAACTTAGTGTACATATTTTCTGTACACTCTTGTTACACCATCCCTCAACAGCTCTTTTTTTGAAAAAAAAAAAGCCGTTAAGACTCTAATCTATATAAGGAGGGTGACATATTCTCATTTATAAACCTCCAATACATTTTAACTCTCCAACATCGAAGAAATAACCATATAGATTAATGGCTCAACCGTTCACGGTAGAGGAAGATTTATCGTTGTGTAGGCGTTTTGTGCAATTCTATCCGAAGCGAGGAGAAGAACGTATGCAAAATGGTGTAATGAGTATGAGTTATTTGGATTGTGTAATCGAACATTTTTGTGTTGTCACCGGGAACCCCAATAACCGTAATAAAGCTGATCTTTTTTGTCGATTTCATTCTATAGGCAGAGAAGTTGATCCATTTGTGAATCTAACTTATCTTGTCAATCGATATCGTTTGAGGGGTGAAACTAATGATGAAGTTATAACGACATCTCTCGAGGAATGGCAACGATGGAAACGATCAAATTACCGTTACGAAGCTCATTTCAATATCAATAAGGTGATGGACAGATTCAACCCGTTAAGGTTCGTCAACGCCGTTAAAACAGAAAGGAATTTTCCAAGACAGTGTAAAATAATAATTAATATAATAATAGTGTAAAACGGCAGGTTTAATGAACAATATGTAGTAAGTTTATTTGAACAAGTTTTTCTTCGGATGTTGAAATAGTATTACGAAGTTAGATGTTAAGTAAAATCGGCATAATCGGTAGACAATAATGTTCCTAAACTACCGATTACGTACAATCGGTAGTTATTAAATTCTCGTGATAACGATTATCCTCAAACTGTAGTTTTTTATGTTCACTAACTACCGATTGTTAATATTAGTTCGAACTTAGCGTACATATTTTCTGTACACTCTTGTTACACCAGGCCTTACGGGTTTTTTTTTTTTGAAAAAAGAGTCGTTAAGACTCTGATCTATATAAGGAGGGTGACCTCTTCTCATTTATGCACCTCCAATACATTTTAACTCTCCAACTTCGAAGAAATAACCGTATAGATTAATGGCTCAACCTATTCTCAACTAAAACAACCTCCTTTTCCATTTCTTTTCCTCTACTGATTCTTCTTCTCCCTTTACTCTCATTTTCCATTGAAAATGTCTAAAATCTTTACCTAAACAATCAAAGAAGGGAAAGGAAAATATGGTGATAGAGGAGTTCAAAACCATTGAAAGCAATTCGTCAACCGATTCCGAGGCAGATATCTATGTTTTTGATCCTCGAATCTTTATGAGGGAGAAAGACTTCTCAGGTATAAACCCATACTGCAATGAAGCTGGAGAATACATAGGTCCACTTCAGGCTGATCCTAATGGGAACGAGAAGAAGAAGAAGAAAAAGCAGGTTGAAACTAGGACCAAGTCGAGAGTAACAAGGAGTGGAAGAATTTCATGAGAATTGCTATGATGTGTTTTGTTTCGTTTTGTTCGGATGTTTTTAGTTTTTTGAACAAGTTTAATGAACAATATGTAGTAAGTTTATTTGAACAAGTTTTTCTTCGGATGTTGAAATAGTATTACGAAGTTAGATGTCAAGTAAAATCGGCATATTCGGTAGATAACTATGTTTCTAAACTACCAATTACATACAATCGGTAGTTATTAAATTCCCGTGCTACCGATTATCCACAATCGGTAGTTATTTATGTTCACTAACTACCGATTATCGCAAGAAAAGTCCTGGACAAAAAAACAAGTATAATCGGTAGGTTAAGTTGATCATTAAACTACCGATTACAAAGTTTAAAATTTTAAAGTTTAATTCAATTCTGGCTACAATCGGTAGATGTAAATTTTCAATTACTACCAATTGTGAAAGATGAAGGGTTAGAAATTTTGGAAGGTTTTGAGAAATTCAATTTGGGGCGACACCTATAATCGGTAGTTTAAGTACTCCATTAAACTACTGATTGTACAATCGGTAGGAACAAAAATCACGAGCCTACCGATCGTACAAAACTATAACTCGAAAAATCAATCTAAAACACTCTCGAATTCTCTTCCAAAACTAACTCAAATAATTTTCTAACACTAACTATAACCAAATTAAGTAACTAATTAATCAAATTAACACTAATTAAGCAAGGGTAGATTAGCCATTATATAAAATATATGAATAAGGGATTATTGAGATTACTTCAAAATGACCTTATTTTGTTTTATTACTCGCCCATAATTAATTTTTGGTCGCCCTTAAATTCGCCAGGTAATTTTATGATAATAAAGATTTTGTGCCTGAAACTCAGCTGAGTGACTATCCTTAGTGAATGGAAACTTAAATCTAAATGCAATATGCAAACTTGAATTCGATCTATGGATGGTGTTAATGTTTTAATTCAGGAACGAAAGCTCAACCAAGTTTCTCCTACCTGGGCTCCCCCGAAAAGAAAAAATAAATAAATAAAAGACTTTTTACTACCTATTTTGGGCCAAAATTTGGTGCATTAATTTTAGGTTTAAGCCCGGTACAAAAATGATCAAGCCCATATAACATTTTCAGTTCCATGATCAACTAATTACTCTGTTGTTGTTTTGTTTATCTTCGGTGTGTTATATTGTTTATAAGGATTCGTAAAATTTAAAGTTTCTACTATAATATATACACGTAACATATTAAAACTTTGTATTTGTTCTTTCTTTTTAGGTGCACTATGGAGGGATTTTTTTGTAAGATATATACGAGAAAAGTATAGTTTCATTTTGGAGATAAAATGAAAGAAAAGATGGGCAATCTTTCTTTTCAGAGTTATCGTCCCACAAAAAAAATATACTTGTGATAGGTCCTGTTCCAGTTAGGATCGACTACCTTAGATTGTGGATCTCCTTACGTGTTATTCCGAACTGCAGAGACGGTTTATGAATGTCTCCGTGGTGGACTTGACTTTAGCAAGGATGATGAAAACGTGAAGTGATGTTACTGTGCGGAATTCTATAAGAGTGTATAAAATGGTAGAGCAAAACGTGCATAATTTAGACCAACTCAATGTCAAAAAAAAAAAAAGTGCGTGCATGGAGATAAACATCTAAATGGCCGGAACAATAATTTGAATAGTACCTTGAAATCATAAATATCTTCGTTCGGCCAACAATAATTTGAATAAATATCTTGAAATCATAAATATCTTTATCTTTTAAAAAATAAATGTAATTTGTGCTTCTAAATATTTTTTTTCTTTTTTTATAAATTGTGACAATTAATAAAAATAAAACAGCGGTTCCTTGATTTCTAGAGTCTCTACACAAACTATTCATCGTCCAATTAGTTGGTTGAAACCCTTGGATTTGTTTTTATGGGTCTAAAAAAAAACAATTTGATGGGTATTTTATCTAAATATTTTTTTACTAATTGACTCAAAAACCCTTATTAAAATTACCTAGGTTTGATTTCCACCACTAAAGCACTATTTACACAGTATATAACTCAATTAAATATAAAAATGATTAAATTGGCATCGTTAAAAAAATAAAACAATAAACAATTACCCCTATGAGTTTTTCGTTGATGTGGATCTCTTCACCCTTGTGTTTGAGAAAGCATGAGTCGATTAAGTACTTGAGATGATCACTGATTCACTAATTCAATTTTGAATTTTACTCAAGACAAGATAGGAACTCGTGATTTCCGTTTGGTAGTTGTTCTTTTCTTTTTGCAGTCGTGCTATTAGATCTACCTCCCAAAAATTAAATTTTTTTTACAGTTCCTTGGAAGCAAACTCCATAAGCCTAATACCATTTTAATGTCATTGTTATGTGGACAAAGGGTCATGTCTGAAGTCGTTCTTTTCTAATTATTCTCAGTATGAGTTATCTGTTGCCACCTTATATATATGGTCAAAGTAATATCTTGTTAACATATACTCTATATGTGTTTAAGAGTGTTAAATTTATAAATCCAGTTACATCACAGTCTAAACTTTGGATGAAACCAGTTTTATCGTGTGCAGTGTAACAAAAATATAAATTCTCTTCAGGATGTATCTGGTTTCATCCTGCATATTTTAGTAAAGAAATATATTTTTTTCAGGATGTATCTGGTTTCATCCAATAAATTTTGATTGTTATTAATCTTTAGGTTTAAGGTGATGGTGGTGTTTTTTGTATTTTGTTACTATTGAAGGTGGTGGTGGCGGCAATGTGATGTTTGTTACAGTCAAAAGTGTTGGCAGTGGTAGTGGTTGTGCTCTTTGTTTGTGTTGAAAGTTATGGTGGTGGTCCTTGTTTGTATTAAAAGTTATGGTGGTGATTTCAAATAATTTATTGTGTCATAATTTAAGCCTTGATGCATCCAGATTCATCTTACCTATTTTTTGAATAACTTTTCCTTTTATAGTTTTAACCAGGATGCAACAAGTTTCATCCTGGTTATTTTTTGAATAATTTCTTTTTCTTAGTTTAAGTTAGGATGCATCCAGTTTCATCATAACTATTTTTCGAATAATTTTTTCTAACTTAATTTAAGACAGGATGCAACCAGTTTCATCATAGCTATTTTTTTGAATTTACTATCAACAATGGATCTTGTTTTGTAGATAATCTAAAACCATTTTCAAAAATATAAGTTTTATTAAAATCAAATATATATTTTGGAAGTTATGATTTTTTTTTTGTGATTCTTTTTTTAAATTGGAGAGAGAAAATAAAAAAAAATCAAGTTAAGGGACATAATTATCTAAAAATTTTGGTGTCTATTTCACCCTATATCTTAAGTTACTTGTCCATTTCAACTATATTTTAAGGAGTCTTGAGTAATAGACCGAATACTTGATCCATTTCAACTATAATTTAAGGAGTTTTAAGTAATAGACCCATTTATTCTAATTTTTACAAATGGAATTACACCCCAGTAGGCACTACTTTTGCAGAAAAGATTAAACAAAGTAGCGTTTGCTTTTGCAGAAAAGATTAAACAAAGTAGCGTTTGCATTTATTGTATAGACAAATTTCTTTTTCCTTTTCCTTCATTTCATTTTTCATGGACTTATGAACATGTAACCAAACTCGCATTTTGTTGTATGTGATGAAGTCAATTAATGGATTGGTACAACCAACAAAAAAAAAAAGAGAGTGACCTAGCAGAGATGGAGCTGAAGGACCCACGTGTCGTGTATTCTATAGTGAAAGTGAAATTTATTACCCATAATTTTTGTAATTTTATCTTTAACTCCATCATTAGTTCTTATCTTCTTATCTGCACAAATCTTACGTTAAATCAGTCCCTCTCGCGTTGGGACAAACTGGCCTTTCATGAGACAAACTCACATTAATTTTTGGGTAAATCTCCTTCATGCAGAGTTACCGTACTAATTGAAATTGAGACAAGTTTGATGGATAAGGTAGTTATTTGCTCCTGATAATCGTACCATATATAGAACTTGTCAACAGTTTTAACTGTCATCTTCTTCATCCTTGTAGTGTGTTATTGTAGTGTGTTATGGAGAATTGAATTTTTCAGCTCATTATTTAGCTAAGAGAGGTGTCGGTATGGCTAGAGGGCATCGAAAGATTTTGTGTTTTTTTTGATACAACACAGATTAATTACTTTTTGCGGTAACGTTGTTTTATTTGTCTTTAATTTGGTTGGGCATTTTGCTTATTTTGTTGTAAATTTTGGGTTGGGAATTATATTATCTATTTTTTTCTCAATAAAATGATAAGTAAGAAAAAAAAGTGTTTACCATTCTAATCATTGAAATTACTGATGCACGTGGAGATTTAAAAAAAAAATTATAAGTTCACACAAAGCAAAATAAAAGGAAAAGTCACAAACAGATTATTAGGGGAGAGTTTGGAAGGTGTAGACTTCCAACATGAAATGAGTCGAATTACCCAGCGGCCAAAATAATATAGTTAACATCATTAAGTGATGGTTACAGGTTACCTATTCTTTTATAAAATTAGTTTCTTTCTCAAAAAATAAATATCAAGCTCCCACCATCTAAAATTGGATGGGAAATGGACGCCTTAAGATGAGGTGTTCCAAAAAAAATAGGTTTTAAACACAATCAAATCAATGCTCGAGTATTGATCACACCATAAACTCATACTGGATAGTTTCAGGTTATGGTAATTCTGACATACTTCTAAAGCACTATAATAGAACCCTGGATCATAATAGGTGATTGTAACATAATTCTTCATGAGTTTGAAAAACAAAGCAGATTCCCCTTCAACCAACTTGAACTAAACTCATATTCACATCGTAATGTGGACTAAGAAAAAGATTAAACCGATTAATATGTAACAAAACTTATGAAACTAATGCTAATTATGATTAGTATCATATTAAGATCATATAGTTGGATTAAATCATGCACGCATTTGAAATCAGTGGAGTTGTTTTTAGCATTGGTTGCACTATGTCTCCAATGGCAAAGATTTTTCCTCCATTTGTGTTATGTTAAATAGTTAAGCCCACACCAGCTAAGTTTGTCTTCCACCTTGGTTTACAGGCTTGTAGTTCAATTTTTTATATGTGAGCCCCGTTAACGAGTTTCGCACAATAAAATTTAGGTTGGTATATTTGTTAGACAATTCCTATACTTGTTGTTGGTAACTATTTTCCCATGAAATAATTATATTTAATACACAAGTAATCAGGTGCGTGTAAAAATACTTAAGTCAAAAACAACTCACAAAAATGACAAAACTAATGTATAAAAAAATAAAAAATTGTGATTTAATACTTAATAGTTGTTTGAAGTCACAATTAAAATATATATTTTTTCTGTTTCTATAAAAATATTACTATCATTTTTTTTAGTTTAAAAATAGATTAAATTAAAAAATAAAAATAATACTTTTTTAATAACGGAGGGAGTATTTTATAACTTATCCAAATAAAATATTTGCATTTTCAGTAGTTGTGAAACTTAATCAAACCAGATAGCGTCTTGTAAAAAAAAATTTAGCTGATTACATTAGTGGTCAAACATGTGCATTACCTCCTAAGATGATCAAATCATATTACAATTTCGACTAGTGAAATTACTTCTCACCTTTTCTTTCACTGTTAAATTGGTAACCAAATCTGGAATACTTCTTATGCAGTGAAGCTATAGGTTATCAAAGTTTTGACCATGACTCAATTGAAGCCATTATAAATAACCGAAGTGAAGATTAACACTTGTAGATCGCATTGATTTTAGCAACATTCACATGGTCAAGAAACAACATATGTATAGAACTTTTAGCGACAAATTAATCAGTAAAAACAAGTGTTTCTAAAATAAAGTTACCAGTTTTCTAGTGTCTAGGTTGAAGCCATAAAAGCATTGAATTCCAAGGATTCCATTTATAGTTGGTATAATTTTATGTAATCACCGGATCTTTCTTCTTACTTGCTTACCTGTAAAAAAATAGTTTTAGTAGCTACACAGCTAAAAAAAATAGTTACCATTTGTATCAGTTTATTTGATTTGGATTCGATTAAAAATTCATCATTTAATACTGTCTACCGCCTAATTAGTAATTCACCGAATTTTTACGTATCAACCCCGACACATGCACTTTTCTAACCTTCCCGAATTATACACGATTTGACGAATCGAACTAGAAGACGTATTAATTCGGCTGAATAAGGCCCATTTAGTAACGTCCTCCACGCGCCTTCCATCTTCTTTTTAGTGCTTTTTCAAAAACTAGCACTACAGAGATTCGAAGCCATAATATCTGGTTCCTACACACACAACTCTACTCCACTGGAAATGATTCCTTGATGCTTATATTACACATATTTAATATATATCATGTATTTACTATATAAATTAAACATTTTCTTAACATTTGATTTTTTTTTGTATTTTCTTCGTAATACATATCGAATTCTACATCCCAAATTTATATCTCTAAAACAAATTATATATATATGTATGTCATTCTTCTTTAACCGAATCTAACTTTTACGAATCCAAATAATACTCGTATATTTATCGTTTCATACGTTTATCGAATTCTGAATTGTTAACTAGGGTCTACCGGACCTTAACGGTCTTAACGATATGAATGGTCCACCGTAAAATTCACATAAACAGAAAAAGAAAAGTAACTATTTCACATTCTACTGTGGTACCATACGCATTTGTCGTACCTTAAAAGTCCTTAACAATCTTTTGCCTTGTTTCACTCACCCATGCTAAGATTTTTCTAGAAAATAAAGTGAGGCCCACTCACCATACTGTAAATATCCTACGTGGCATATAACATTCAGAGCTACACCGTGACACATGGAGAAAGAGGAAAAGTAAATTGGGACCACGAAAGGAAAAAAAAAGAGTCGATTATACACAGGAATAATTCAAGGGTAAAAGACAAAATCAACCAATAGGGATCACTATTGTAACGGCCCACAAAGAAATCCTTGAATTAGAAGGTTGAACCAATGAGAATTCAGAGATTAAGATTACTATTATAAATTCGACCAATAAGAATTGAGATAAGGGTTAGAAATGGGTCCCACTAAAACTTCAGTTGTTCAGATACCCCCAAAAATAACCCAGCATGGGACATGAGAGTGAGAGAGGTGGTCTGTAGTGTAGTACTAGTAGCATTCTTACTACAAAGTAGTTTGTGTTTCAATAATTTGTTAGCAGCAAAAAAGTGCTTATTTGTGGGTCTTCAACTAAAAAAAAAAATCAATAGTTCGAATGAAACACAGAATTTGGGTCTTTTAACTCTTGAATTTCAGTAATCTGATAATATGTTTGTTGTTTCCTTGATATATTTAGAAATATAATATCTTCTGAGGTTTTCAGTATCAGGAGCAGTTATCTGTAGTGTACTCGATTCTATCAGAGAAGAAGAAAGATTTTGGTGTTATGAATACTGATAAGAAGGCGGCAAACGCCGTCGGAGGGAAAACAGCAAGAGCTTGTGATAGTTGCATGTGTAAAAGAGCACGTTGGTATTGTACAGCTGATGATGCTTTTCTATGTCAGGCTTGTGATGCTTCTGTCCATTCCGCGAATTCTTTAGCAAGAAGACATGAAAGAGTTCGTCTCAAGACTGCATCTATGAAACCGACGAGTAATACTAATGGTAGAAATAATAATAACTTGGTGGTGGAGATTAATTCTTCTTTACCAACATGGCATCAAGGGTTTCGTCGTAAAGCTCGAACACCTCGACATGGAAAGCCGATGATGCCTCAGCAGCAGCAGCAGCAGCAGGCACCTAAGGCTGAGGAGGAACCAATTGATCATCTTCTCATGATGAATAACAATACTAATAATAATAATAATCTTCCTCTTGTGCCTGAGCTTGGTAGTGATGAAGCATCTCCAGATGAAAATGAAGAACAGTTGCTTTACCGTGTTCCTATATTCGATCCTTTTGTTGAAGAATTTTGTTCTTCTGTAATTTCTAACGAAGTGGTTGCTACGCCGACTAATAATAATACTAATGAAGTCGGTACAAATATAGGAAACATTAATTCGTCGAAAATACTGTTACCAGAATATGAGCATGTAGCGTCTGAACATTATGAAAGCCTGTCAGGTCTGAATCTGCCATCTGATTTGGATCTAACAGAATTTGCTGCTGATGTAGAGACCTTGCTCGGAAGAGGACTCGATGAGGACTCATATGGAATGGAAGGGTTAGGACTGTTGGAATCTAAAGAGGAAGACTATTGCTGTTTCGGAAGCAATGGAAGAGTGAAGGAGGAGGAAAATGATGAAGAGCTGGAAACTTCTGTTGCATGTCATATGGACACGGAATTCGATCTTTCGAGAGAGACTTTGGATTTGAATTTCGATTACGAGTCACCTACAACCGGAGAGGAAGAAGAGGATATGAAGGTAGTTCATACTCCTATTGCTCCTATGATGATGAGCAGCGATGGAGTACATAACAAAGTTGTCGAGACGCCCAAGGCCATATCGTTGAGGCTTAACTATGAAGCAGTTATCTCTGCTTGGGCTGCCCAGGGTTCACCTTGGACAATCGGAGGTCGGCCACCGTGCAACCCTGATGATAATTACTGGCCCGACTATCTGGTATGCACTCTAAAATCATAGCACCACTTTCATTCTTTAGGCTTTCAAAACCCTGATCAATTCATCCAAAACTACTGAATCACTAACATATTGTATATATTTACTTATGAACTAGTATATTACTATGTGTGTTTTCCAGTACTTGGTGTTTTCATGAATTATGTGTAACTTGCGGTTTGTTCGAAATTCACTGATTGTCATGTTTATTTTGTTATAGGGTGCGTCTCACAGTACAGAGGTTCATCACCATGGCTACGGAGGAGATGTGGGAAGTGGAGGAGGAGGCCACGCAGGAATGGGTGGTGGTGGTGATGGAGGAAGAGAAGCTAGAGTGTCAAGATACAGAGAGAAACGAAGAACACGATTATTCTCTAAGAAGATACGATACGAAGTTCGAAAATTGAACGCGGAAAAGAGACCTAGAATGAAAGGAAGGTTTGTCAAGAGGACATCATCATCCTTCATGGCAAATTCAGTTGGTACTGATTTATCATTTTGATAATAATGATGATGATGAACCTTTCCTGCAGCTAGCTTATAGCTAGTTAACTGTAATTTACCAACAACAACAAAAGGCAAACAGAATATTAGTATGCATGTACTTATGAGATTTAGTTTCTAGTATATAGGGTATTGTTTCATGCTTGCATGCATGTTTTTGCTTGTTTCAGGTTTAAGGATAATTAAACACTGAAATGAGTTAGGGCTTCCTTTTATTCCCAGCTCTCTTAATTATCTCCTCTTGTACATTAAATTTTGAAAATAAATGCAATCAATCGGTTGCCTTTGCAAAATTTTCTCTCTTAGCGTCAATTTCTCCTCTACTGGGTTTGTGAGGGAGACTAAGGGTTGGTTTTAACTCTGTGAGGTCATTAGTAAGTCTAAGAACGGTGTCAAGCGCCTATGGAATGAGAGCCAAGTTATGTCATTGTCCAAAAACCCAGCAGAATTAATATCCACCATGGAACGACCTTCGCTTCATCTCACTCACCACTTCATTATTCGCTTTCAGTCTCAGTCGGCACACCGTCCTCTTTACCCAAAGGGATTTTTGGGTATAGAATGGAATTTGGAAAATTGCTTTCATATGAATTCAGAGTAACGCTCAGCCAAGGCTAAAGACAACTGTGGCCATTTTCAAACAAACTGCTCAAAGTTCACAAAAACAATACAACTAATCTGATAAAGGGAAATAGAAATGACTACAATATAAATTGAAAAGCTAAATGTTACATGGACACCTTTGAAACTGACCTAGGAAACCAGTTCCCTGTAGTCCTAAAACATCCTGCTTTTGAAATTCAGAATGAGTGTAACTCACGGTTGATTTTCTTCTCCTTTCCGAGGCTCTCCAAAAAAAAAAAATAAGCACATAATTATCGTCATAAAACTTCAACCCCATGTCATAAGTTTTCACTAAAATGGGTGCTTCATGGTAAGATATGATGCCTAAAGTTCCACGAAAATTGAAGTTCGGAACCGTCGGGATAACTGCCTCTGCTGGTACCTATGTGGGTCTGCCACTGATTCTGGATATCATATGCTACAAAAATCGCCTAAGACAAACTTAATATTTGAAAGGCCCTTGCTGGTAAGTGACTTGTTGCAAAGAACCTTGCTGAGGAGCTTGTTGGTAAGTGCCTTGTATAGGGCTTAGTTGTGAGGCTGGTTGATAAGTGCCATGAATAGGGCTCAGCTGTTGAGAGGTTTGTTGGTAAGGGACTTGAATCGGGCTTAACTGTGAGGCTTGCTCATAAGAGCCTTGATTAGGGTTTGATTGTGGCGCTTGCTGGTAATGACCTTGTATAGGGCTTAGCTGTGAGGCTTGTTGGTAATGACCGCCTTGGTGTGAAACTGGCTGGTAATGCCCACCTTGCTGTGAGGTTTGCTGGTAAGACCCGCCTTGCTGAGAGGTTTGCTGGTAAGACCCGCCTGGCTGTGAGGTTTGCTGGTAAGACCCACCTGGCTGCGAGGTTTGCTGGTAAGGCGCACTTTGCTGGTAAGGCCCGCTTTGCTGAGAAGCTTGTTGGTAAGTACCACCTTGCTGGGAGGCTTGTACAGGGGCTTGTTGATAAGGGGTACCACCTTGTTGATGAGGGACTTGATGCTGGTGAGAATTGAGGCTTTGTATGGCAGATGCAATGTAAGCTTGAAGAAGATTTTGTGCTGCATCCATTTGCTCGGAAGACCCGTGGATCTCAACAACACATTCCGAACCACCTGACTGCTCATTCAATTTCACTTTAGCTCCTGACATCTAAATGTCACATGAAAAATAACATTAGGAAAAAAAAAAACGAAATAAATTAAGCAAGCCAAGAAAAATTTACAAAGAGATGCATTGTCTCATTGAGTATTAGTAGTTCTCAACGACTCCATGTACTGCTGAAGAGGTTTGTGTGTGACGTTCTTCATTCCACTTACAGTGTAGAAGATATTATAAAAAAATCTTTCTGCACAAGGTTAGAAACTACCTGGCCAATATTAGCAATGTTGCTTCCTCCTGCAGCAAGAACAGCACCAACTGCACCATTTGGAATCTTGATCTCCATAGAGTGGCTTATGTTTGGGTATCTGGAAACCATAAAAGATAAAAGGGTTTTTTCATCACTAAACAGAATTCTCTTTGCCTTTATGTGTTTTTTTTGTAACAGTGAGATGAGAAATATTTGAACAACTGAAAACATAATGGAACATACTAGTAAGGTAGAAACATACCCAGCTGTAGCAGGCGGCCGGACTGGATAATTGTGAGGTTCATATTCGTGAGCAGCACCCTACAAGAATGTAGCATGTTAGCAGCCATCATTAAAATTGTCTATTCATATTAAAGAACTGTTTTAGATTCATTCACCCAACTTTTTAGTGCCCTAATCTTATTTGGTAGCGAGCAATGATGCCAGGGTCAGGCCATCCACAAACGACTTATATCACTTGCGTAACAGTTATAAAGATTCAGGAAATAATATAACTTGCAAGGATCATTTTTATACATGCAAAAATCACCCTCAAAAGCTCAACTGCAGATTCATCTTGATGTGAGAGTGGTCTAGGTACACATTCATATATGTAGTAATGGTAGATTGCAGCAAGGATCCACAAGACTTCCATGAAATAGTGCTAAAGACATGATGAACATCTTAAAAGATGTTTTCATAACAAAACAAAAATACTTTTAAAAGATGGTCTTGAGGTTTAGCACAATGGTTTGCCTTCAATTCAGCCTATATCTGGTGCTGAACTCGCCACCTATATTGGTTACGAGGCTTATCCATGAAACTAAGAAGATACCTGAGCATATCCACCAGAATTTCCAGATCCTATCCTGCCAGATGGTGGTGGTCCTCTTTCAAAGAAGCTCTCTGAAGGACCAAATCTGCTGAAAGGCCTCGCAGGAACAGGTTCAGCAGATGCACTTGTACCTTCAAGACTTCTAGCTCTAAGTCTTGATGCAATTTCCGACAATGCATCTCTAGCAACATTCATATTTCCAGATATCTATATTTAAAAAAAAAAAAATTGTGAATAAGAAAAACAGTTAATTACAAAGAGGAAATTAGACAAACTTCTGAACCACAGGCTCATGGCAGTGATGGACCACATTACCTGCACAAGCTCTTCATCAGGAGATGCACAATTAGGCTTCCCATCCTTGGAGATGATACGTATATCTGCTCTGCTTCGCCTTCTCATTTCAGTAATTATATGACCTCCTTGCCCAAGGAGGCATCCGACCTTACTTGATGGAACAAGAAGTCTAGTCGTAAAATTACCTTTCTCAGACATTTCGTTTGTCTTACTTTGAAGATGAAGAATAGCTTCAATAGTTGGTGATCTTGGGTCCCACGAGGCCTGGCAAAAAATTGCACAAACAACAAGTTCAAACTTGTTCATACTCAAAAAGACAAGCTTTTACAAGAGAAAAAAAATCAAAGCAGCAATATTTCATCCTTAAAAAAGATTAGATTTTATTGGTATATAAACAGAGAACTTATATGGAATTGAGACATAAACATCTACAAGTTCGATCATAATTTGCTGAAACGAATTATAAAAATATACTCGTAAGCTCAGAGGTTCAAAATTTACTTCTATTGATGAGACAAGAATCACCCGTTCATCTGCATCTGGTGACGTATCTAAAACATGAATGCTAGCCCCTGTTTCTTGTTGGACCTGCTTTACATTAGTGCCTCCCTTGCCAATAACCCCACCAATTTTCTCAGCCGAGCACAAAATTTTCATGGAAAACTCATCTGATGTTTTTCCATTATTTCCAGAGGACATGCCACTGAAACCACCTCGTCCGAACCCAGATGGTTCCTTCCCATATCCCCCATCCCAAGGCATCGGTGGAGGACCATGTGGCCCAGCATTCCGTTGAGGCCATGGTGGGTTCCCTTGTGGCATCATATTTCCCATGGGAGGAGGACCAGGGGGGTAAAAACCAGCCCCACCAGTATTCATAGGCGGGCGTGGATTCTGGTGCAGCATAGTTGAAATGTCATAGAGAGCCCTCTTTGCTATAGCTGATATTCCAGATATCTGAAAAGTGTTTTTAGATGTGAGAGATTATTAGGGACCACAAAGACCATGCAAGACAGTTCAGAACCATATTTTGGAAGATTAAGCATGTATATTTTGCAGAATCTGGCAACCTGCAAAACCTCATGAAGTCCTATCATATCTAACTAAAATTCTAGTCAAACCTAACGAGAGTCCATATCCAGTGAGGACTTACCAAGTAGCTACCACCTTTAATACTTTGAATCAGGCGAAATTCATCAAATCTAACTTTGATTCACCCAACCAACTCAAAATACATTGTGTAATATTTTCATCCAAACCGATTATGAGTTAATAGTAAAGGAACAGTGAACTAAAGATGAAACCGAAGCGCTGAGAAGTTTTGTTACCCTCCAAGACAAAATAGAAACTCATAAACCCAAACTGGAATCCAAAGAGAAAACTTGCCATATTGAAGGAAAAGCCAAACTCAAATAAGATTAAAATTCAAAATGCCAAAAAAATTAATATCTTCTTGACCTGTCAAATTACGAGAAATGCACAAGTAGGGAAAATAGTGAAGGAAAAAATAGGTTACCTGCACTAGTTCATCAGTAGGCATAGCACAAGTTGGAAGGTGGTCTGAAGGGAGAATACGAATATTTGCACCAGTATCAGTTCTCAACTTCTGAATTATATGCCCACCTTTACCTAAAAGACACCCTACTTGATTGCTCGGAACAAGAAGGCGCGCCGTAACAATATCGTCCTCGTTATTGTCGTCATGTTCCTTACCACCATATAGCTCATCGTCTTCAGCAATCCTCTGATGAACTTTCAATAGAGCATCCTGGGCTGAACAATGTGGCTCCATTTCCTCAAGTTCTTTTACAACAGGATCATCATTCTCAGGATCATCTCGTTCCTCCGTAGTATCAAGGACCCTAGGTTTTTTTGCCGCAGGGCTAAAAATAATAATTACTCTCTCATCAGACCCGGCAACAGCTTCATCAACCTTAATCTTCGCCCCGGTCTCTTCTCTCATGGCCTTAATTATGCCTCCACCCTTTCCTATAACACTACCGATCTTTCTTATTGGACAAAGAAGCCGATATACTGTCTCTTCCTCCCCACTAGGAATTGCAAAATTTTGTTCAAAACCAGAATCAAACCTTTTACTTCTTTTGAAGCCACCCCCATTTCTCTCAAATTGGACGCCAGGAGGCCCAGAACGTTTCCTGAAAGGACCCGGCCTCCCTCCCTTATTCTTACCCATATGCCTATAAATACACGGAATAACCCAAGCTATTCAAGCACGATCGTAGTCTGTGAAGTAACAAGCAAGAAAGTAGCCAAACCAATTACATTCTAGGCCAAAATGCAAAATTTTATTACTTCTGAAATTGAAAAGTAGAACAACTATTTATGTTATAATTATAAATCCAGTGTTATACTTCTAGACATTGATTAGAGTACGTGAATTGATGATTAAGAAACAAAACTACGGCCCCTACAATCTTATCATCACTAACCTGATAAAAATTTAGGTTGTAGGGTTTGTAATAAGACGAGCTAGAACCCACCTTTTTCATTTCTTCCAATTTCTATAGTTAACAACAATGTTAAGGTGTTTTATTAGGCTTATGAGATAAGTTTATGAAGAAATCTGATTACTTTCTAGTTTTTCTATTAACTATTAAAGCTAAAATTCAGAGTAGGAATAGTATAGACGAAATCTAGGGTTTTTTCTAGAATTATTTACAAATTATGGAAATATGTAAAGAGAGAAACTAAAATGGAAGTACATACCAGAAGAAATCGAAGAAGATTTATTGACGGTATCCATGGTCCATGATCAATCAAAAATCAGCAATGAGATTTTGTTGTATGGAGTTGGGTTTGTGGGATGCTCGAAGTTTTTAGGATTTAGGCTAGTAAGTTTGTGATTCCTTTCACTTTGCTTGTGTTTTTTAGGAAAGATTGATTTGGTGCTTATGGGAGTATTATGTCTTGATGTGGTTTACGTCTGTAATTTGTCACGTGTGCATGTTTTGTTTCTCCACTGACTAGTAACTCGTTGTTGATACAGGAATCCCCCGGCCGGCTGGACCTATATACCGTCTGTCTCAAAGTCCAGTTATCGAGTTTCTTTTTTTCTTTTTTTCTTTTTTTGAGCAAAGAACGGAATTCATTGAACCAAAAGAAACTGAGAACAGACATCGGAGAACAAAAGGAGCATCCTTCAAATATCCTGAAGGAGAACCTGACTTAACACACTAGGTGGACCATGCCACCACGCTTGACTCCTAATATTCGTCCCTGCCAGTGTAGTTAATTTCGACCGGTACGGTCGAAATATCGCCGGTTTTACCGGTATCGGGTCTCACCCGATACGAAACAGTATATACCGGTGGAATGGTTTTTGCCCAAAAATATCGGTCGATATTGACCGATACGGTTTAACCGAAATGGCCGAAATGGACCGATACGACCGAAATTACGGTTTTTAATTAAAAAAAATCCAAAAAAGAAGAAAAAAAAAAAATTCTTATCATTGTTCTAGGGTTTTCAATTGTTACTCTTATTTTTTTATGGTATTTTATAAAAATGAGTACTATTTTTATATCTTAATAGGTCCAATATGGAAAAAAAAAACGTTTGATATAATAATTATAGGTATAAGATATGTGGACCGATATTTACCGATATTTGGAACCGAAATATCCCCGATACAAAGGTGTACCAGTGTATCGCTCTCTACCGATACAAACCAAAATCCGATATTGACTATATTGGTCCCAGCTAATTTTACAAGTTTATCAGCTGCATGGTTACAAGACCTTCATGAAAAAACAACATTACATGACTCTAAACTATTGAGAAACTACTTACATTCAATAAGAATATTTTGATCTTCCTGTTTAAAAACAGATACATCACTATTACATGCTCGAATAACTGACTCATTATCTAATTCTATTATAACCTGTTGAAGTTTAAAATCTTTAATCCACATTAGAAACTTTAATCCCCTAACAGAAATTTTTTATTCGGCCTGGTTCACATCCCTGGCTCTTGCTAAGGAGGCCATTGCTACCAAGAATTTGTCAGTACAATCACGAACAACCAAAGAAAACCTGCATTAGAATTTTCAGAAACAATCGAAGCATTTGTGTTAACCTTCATCCAGCTTTCAGGGGGTTATTTCAATGTTTTTGGTTGCTTAGTGGGTTGAACATTGTTAACAGTTTTATGAAAGGAGATTAATATTTTTCATGAAGTTTCTAATCCTATGAATTATTTCACAGGGATGATGCAACTTATTTTCAAAAACTTTTTCCACCTAGCCTTCCAAGTTGGATAATCATTTGTTGATAGTTCCTAAAGATTCATACTTATCAAACCAATAAATAATCCACTCAATTAGAGAGTTATGAGCAGACTTTGACTCAAGCAGGGTAGAAGAGATTCCGAACCAAATGATATTAGTATAATGGCAATTGAGGAAAAGATGAGAGCTAGTTTATTCTTCTTGACTTCATAAATGACATAACCTACTAATATTATGATTGAATCTACTAATCTTTTTGTTGAATGGCAGTATATCATGACAGCACTTCCACAAAAACTGTTGAATCTAATTAACTCCTTACTGCCTTCGATGGTTCTTAGAAAGCTCTCTATGAAGAGATTTTATAGTGAATAAACCATACTTAGTTAAAGACGTTGATTTTGTAATCTCATGAAGCAAGAATTCTTATTGAGAGGATTCTTTGCACTTGATCTTGATTGCAAGAAGCATTTAGTTTTTGAATATTCCAATTATATGTATCTCTATCAATAAACTATAAGACAGTCAAGTTTTATTTACCAGCCTTTTATAGAAGTATCGTTCCCCACTTGCCATATATGATACTTTTTGATCATGTGTAGACATAAATTGCAGACTCTGCCAAATCCATGAGCTTTTTTTCTTATATATATCATCAGTTTGAGGGTCTTCGTTTTGGAAATACCTTGCTTTAAGAATCTGAACCCATATAGACTTAGGTTCATTTAGCATTCTCCAAGTCAGCTTAGTTAGAAGAAAAATGTTTAGATTTTTAAAGTCTTTTATAAATAATATTCCGAGCAATGGGATTCGAGCCTCTTCTTTTCTTCTTGCTCAAAAAATAATTTCTTTGGATTTGATTGATTCTGACATGTATTTTGTTAAGTATCTCAAACAGACACATCTGATATTGAGCCGTTGCACTTACAGAAGATTGAATTTGAGTAATTCTCCCTGCCTGACTTATAAATTTGCCTTGCCAAGCTTGTAATTTATGGTGCATTCTGTTAACAGCGTTGCTGAAAAATTTATCTCTACTTCTTGGAATAAAAAGTTAAGAACCCATGTATTTTTCTTTAGGATCCGTTTATATCATTTTGAACATTTTGGATATATCTTCACAGTCTTCTTTACTTATATTCTTGCTAAAAAAATACTACATTTCTCTAAGTTAACCGATTGTCCTGAAGAAGTAAATTTGTTGATGTTGTTCACTAGATTCTTGGTTTCCCTTCTATTTGCTTTTGTAAATAATGTGCATTCCTATTCAAATAATAAATATAGATAGTTGGACCTATTCTTGTTGGTTTCACCTCTATGGTCTCAGGAATAAACTAGATTATTGGTTGCCCTACTTATTTCTGAATTGTTTTCTCTTACCGGTTGTCTATTTATTCTTTTGCCAGCACTGGAGCTAGCACAGAAAAGGTTGAGGCTCAACACCAAATATTTTATATACGTTCATAATGTTCGGTTCCACATCCACGAGTTTGACCCTGATTAACTTTATCTATATACATCTTCGGATGTGGTACTCTATTTCGTATATACCCATAGTGTAATGATCGTGCTTGTCTGTTGGTTGGTGTTAGCTGATATTTATGCGACTCGTGCTATCCGTGATATTTTTTCGGCCCTTTAGCCATTTCGTAGTTATTTATTTCGGTTAATATAGTTTTCTATATTAAAAGAAAGACAAAAATTGTCATTAGTACTCTAAGGCTAAAGAGATGTTGTTTTAGAAATACAAAGATAAAAATTGTTGTTATTAGCGTTCCATAAGTTTAAAAAGATTTTTTTTAGTAATACAAAGAGAAAAATAGTTTTTAGATTACTTCATACCAGTGGTGCAGTTGTCCCAAAAATCTAAATAATAATATATGTTTAAGATTCGATTTACATAGTTTCAACTTATTTAATATTTATATTATTTATATACTATTTTGTTTGTATAAACATATTCATTTCTTACTTATATTTTATTATGTTTAGTAAAACATATATGTTTTTACTACATGAATCACATATTCATTAAAGGTAGATTCGACGCACTTACTAAAGATTATTGTTATTCGGAAAATTAAATTGTTTTTGGGAAAAGCTGACTTTGGTTGTAAACCAATGACTTTTGATCAATGTGGGGGAAATAAACTCTACTTTTCTTTTATCTTTCACGTTCTTACATTAGTAAGATGAATTCTCATCTCATGTCGTTTATTTTTATAAATACATTTTGACAAATTTAAGACTGATCTAATATTCATTCATTCATCCACTCATCTGCTAAACTTTAATTTTTTTATCACCATCAAAACAATAACCTAATTTCATTAGAATCACCATTGAGATAGTATAAATAAAAAAAAATAATTAAAAGATTTGATATTGATGATGTTGATTCGCCAAAAGGAATACCATTAGATTATAAGCTTGAATATGAAATTTTGTTAATAAATGGAAACCATGGTTGTGTACAATTTAGTGATCAGGCACTGGATCCAATTACACTGAATTATACATCTGGAACCACATCCGCTCCGAATGGAGTCGTATATAGTCATCGAGGTTCTTATCGGAGTACGAAGAGTCTAGTTTTACACTGGGAGATGAAAAGTAAGCCAGTTTATATCTGGTACCTTCCTTGATAGAATTAGGATCTACATTGTGAATGAATCTATTGAATTGATTGAATGGAATGAATTAATTTTCTTACAGAGGCAGGACATGAGTATATATACTCAACACTTTACTCTCTATAGACACACTCATGCTCCTCACACACTTACAAATATGGACTCACACTTTACTCTCTATTATCCTCCCTCAAGTTCAAGGTGCCTTGCAAAGGGACATTGAACTTGCACTCACACACTTACATACATGGACTCACACTCAAAAGTAACTGATAGGTGTTGTTGAATACCATACTATGAAGATAGGGGATGCTGCATGCAGTATATAAAATCGATGTATAAGAGAACCAGGTGGTGCAGTAGTATGTCAGGACCAGGAGAATGATCAGGTGATAGTTACTGTGGCAGAGCATAGTGGTAGTGGTTATCGCAGACGACAAAGAGAATCCACCAAGAAGCAAAGCAAAGCAAGAAAACCACAATCTTATGCAACAGAACCTCTGACTCAACTATCGCCTGGTGCAGCAGACTTGCACACTAGCAACACTTGATGCAGGAGGAAGAAACAGTAATAGGAGGTACATGTTGTGTAATAAAAGACAGATCATGTTGCAGTTGATGTAGATAGCCAAGCATAAAATAAAAGGATAATACCAGATTATTTATCACTCAAAGTTGTGGATACAGTGATTCAGAACAGAGAAGTGTAGTAGTTGCAGTAGGTGTAGGCAGCAACAGTAGTAGTTGAAGTAGCCAGAAGTAGGAGTAAATTTAGGTAAATCACAAACTCCAATCTCCAAAACTAAATAGACAAAAAACATGCTGACAGTAACAATGGTGGATGGTGATATAGGTGCAGACCATGGGAATACAGGCAGTAAACTTAGACATAAGAAGCATGAAATAAGGTAGCCTTGTAGATGAAATAGCAACCACATGCAATAGAGTGCTTAATTCAACACTTCAATTATAGACACAGTCATCAACAGTGAATGAATCATCAACACTGCACGTACACCTGCACAACAGCTCACATACACTGTCTGAAAACACCACTAGCAGAGCTCAACAAGTGAAAATAAATCATTCACTGCCACAAGCAATGGTAACACTACCAAGCAGCTGAAACTTATTGCAGAGTTCAACAAAAAACTGAACAAGCTAAAGAGGTTGTAGAACAAAAAAAAAACATAAAAGAGGAAACTAGCAGCAGCCATAGCAACGTATGCCTTCACTGCACACTCTTTTACATAATAGAATTAACTGCACGACACACAACAATAAAACTGACAACTAATAGTCCATTAGAATCCTTTCTGCAGAGTTTAATAAGTGGATTGTCCACTTACTGCACACACACACTCCAAAAAACACATCTGAGCCTAAAGGAAATAACTCACACAATGAACCAAAACCTCTTGCCAAAGGGAAGTAGCAACAGAATTACTTATCTTGAAGAATGCGCAGAGTTTAACTAGTGGATGATCCACTAACTGCAAGCAACAGAATAGTAACAGGACCAGTAGAAAAAGAAGGCTAAAACAAGAAATCAGATCAAGAAATAAAAGAGGAGATCGAGAAAATCTTGAAATAGTATTGAAATCAAGATTAAAGAAACCAGAAAGAGGAGATGATCAAGATCAAGAAACAAGTCTCACACCTCACAAACTCAACACATAAAGTAACAGATCTGGTGAATGACATCACGAAACTTGAAAAATCGAATTGTAGAATGATTGAAAAAGTCAACTGAAAAGAACAGTGAAACAACTAAAACGAAGTATCATTGAATGAAACGAAATTGGAATTGATTGAAATTGAAAGGAAATAGAAAATGAATGAAAAATCATGCTGGTGTGATTGAAACCAGGCTTACGGGAATTGAAAAGATGAAGATCAAAGATGGTATAATTGAACCAATCTTACATGAATTGATAAACGTAGCTGGTGTGATTGAACCAGACTTACACGATTTGATGAACAAAGCTGGTGTGATTGAAACCAGTCTTACATGTTATGGATGAAATTGAAAGCAAAAATGAAACTGAAACTGGAAACGAATCTTGAAAGGAAAATGAGAATGCCAGGACAATGCTGATGGAAAAACATCAGTCTTACATGTAAAATAAAATCAAAGCTGAGATCATTCAGTCTAACATGAATTTGATCTGAAAAGATCTGAAGAAAACGAGATCAAATCTCAAACAAAAAGGAAATTGAAATTGAAACACAAAATCAATAAGAACGTTACCAAAGTTTCATCAACGAGAAAGCATCAGCAGAAGAAGAAACACGCATCAATTGAAAGAAGAAGAAGAAATTTCGAGCAAAGCATCAGCAGAAGAAGAATTTGTGAAGAAAGAAATATGATAGATGAAGAAATTTAGGGCAAACACCCAAGGATCAAAGCCGTTAGGCTAGACCGCTCTGATACCATGATAGAATTAGGATCTACATTGTGAATGAATCTATTGAATTGATTGAATTGATTGAATGGAATGAATTAATTTTCTTACAGAGGCAAGAAATGAGTATATATACTCAACACTTTACTCTCTATAGACAAACTCGTTCTCCTCACACACTTATAAACATGGACTCACATTTTACTCTCTAATATTCCTATGTTTCATTATAACGAATGGACTTTCGCTTGGAGAATTGCATCACGAAAAGGAACTAATGTTTGATTCACAACACGTCCGTAAAAGACATGTACCATGTATTATAGAACATAACATTACACATATGTGTTGTTCCCTAGTTATATTAAAAATTCTCTTAGAAGGGAAACCAAATCCTTCTCCTCATGCCGTTGAAGTTCTCACAGGCGGTGCACCACCACCAGCGGCCTTCTTAGAGAATATTTAAAAATTAGGATTTCATGTAGCACATGTTAATGGTCTAACCGAAACAACAAGAGTGGCATTAGTTTGTGAATGGAAAAAAAATAAAATTTATTACCAATTCATGAGTACTCAAAATATAAAGCAAGACAGGGTGTTAGTGTTCTTTCTCTTGTGGAGGTTGATGTGAAAGAATTGGAAATGATGGTGAGTGTACCAAGAGATGGGAAATCGGTCGTAGAAATCGTTTTACGTGGAAGTAGTATTATAAAAGGTTATTTCAAAGATGAAGACAACATGAAAAGCTTTCAAAAATGGTTGGTTTCTCACTGATGATGTTGGTTTTGTAATCAAGATGGGTATAATGAAATTAAAGATAGATCAAAAGATATGATTATTTCAGTTGGAGGAAATATTAGTAGTGTCGAAGTTTAGTCGGTATTATATCGGCACCCTGATGTTTTAGAAGTGTAAATGGTAAGTGTTTTGGCAAGGGTTAGAATTGTAAAATTTCCCTCTTGTCAAACATCATATATATATATATATATATATGTGCATAATTATGCGCATATGGTTAATATGGAATATTGTATCTCTGCTTATACTCCATAAGCGAATTAAGAGTAACATGTCCTCTTTAAACATTCTAAAATGGCATTGAAGCCTCCTCAATTATCATGATATTTATGCCATATCGGACTAGTCTCAAGTCACATAAATTCCACAACAAAATTCCTTGAACTTGCCTTGAATGCACATTGATGTTCTAGCAACATCCATCAAACTGGGGAACAACTAATGCTTAAACCCCAAAAGTACATTCTATCTTAACGCTTCATCTGAAATGAATACTTCTCGAATATGCTACTTTAGCACTTTGCTTGAATATAAGCCAAAAATAATGCGCCACTCCTCTTGGATGCGCCACAACAAAAAAACAATATGCCATAAAAAATCCATTGAACCTCTAAGCTAGGCCAACCCTAGCTTTCTCTCTTATCATCGCCAAGTTTGCACAAGCTATTTGGCTTAACACCGCATTAGCACCAGTTAACCATATTAGCACTAAAAGCGCTAACTTTCATGGCGCTAACCCTACCTGAAAAACGATAACTAACCTAACATGGTTATGGCTAGCGCATCTTGGCCTAATGAGGCCTTAGCTAGCGTGTCACCACCTTAGCACCTTAATCTTCGTACTAAAAGTGTTAACCCTAACCCTAGCGCCAAAGGCGCCAACTCCTCTCGGCCAAGTGCGTAGCTAATGCTCCCCTTGTCTCCAGTGCATCTTGGCTCTCTAGCACGTCCAAGGCCAATGCGTCTTAGCCAAAGCCTAGCGTCTCCCTCCAAGGCCAATGCGTCCCTAGCCAAAGCCTAGCATGTCCCTCCCAGCTTTGCTAGCTACTTCCGTCAGAAATACGCCTTTCTTTTCAATGTGAGTCCAATATCAAATCTTATATGAATTCTAGTAGGTCTTCTTGCTTGAGAGGCCCTCAACAATAGTTGTCCTCAAATGCCTCTCAGACTTATACTAAGTCGCTTATGAGCTAATGTTTAGCCATTAAATACGCCATGTTACTTCTAAGCAAGTACATAACCACTGAACTTCCCAGACTAGACACTATCAGTCTGATTACTAGTCCAGTGAGTCCCACAACTTACCTCACTGACTTAGCAAGTCATTTTGACTTGACTTGACTTAATTAAAATAATAGTGGCTTATGAATTCACTATTTCCGCTAGATATCAAATACAACATATGGGGGGATTCTCATTGGAAATCGTGGCTGGTGGCACCACCTCCACGAACAAGAAGGTAACAAGTAGTGGACAGTTACAGAGCATTTGAGAGGATGAAGAGTAGTGGTCTGACGGGTTTTCCCTACTTTCCGGACACCACCCCACTACAATCTCCAACCATCACTTCTCCACCTCTTCCTAACTTCCACGACTTACGAGAAATCAGTATGTCTCTTTCGAACTATAAATAGATAGTTCTTATTCATTCCAAACAAGACAATCAGTCAGTAGAGAAACAAAACATACAAAATTAGTGATTCCTCTCAGAGAAACCTTTCTTCTTCACATACTACTTATCACACTAATATTTTCTCAACCTTATTTACTTCCCTCCCCTAAAATCTACCCAAATCCTTTCTATCTTTGTAATCGAAGCAGGACGTTGATAGACACATTTTTGTTTCTAATTTGTTCATAATTCTCTTTATTATTAGTGCTCGAATTAGTACTTGTTGTGTTAGTTTATGTGTTTCTAGGTATTTTTGGGAAATAAATATTGGTAAAAAAATCATCTCAAAAGTGATAAAAGCACCTGATAAAATTGATATAGGCACCCATGAGTTTTGCTAAAAGGCACCCCATTTTTGGATAGGGGCAACCCTCTTTAAATTTCAAATTCACGAAAATGGCGGGAAAATATTGTCTTCGCGTGAGAGAATTTTCTGATTTGTTTGAAGTCTGATTTTTATGGGATTTCTTTACTTTGATTAGGAGATTATCGAGTTATCAAGTTGGAGCAATAATTGAACACGTCAAAATCAGAGTTTTCTTGCCGGAAAAAATAGAAAAATAAGTCACGGCCGTGAATAAAGGAATAGATTTTTATTCGGATTTGGAGAGGTCTAACACGTGTTTTAGATGTTTAATCGGTTTAGAATTGATGGTTTAATAATCCTTTCGTGTTTGGAGGGTTAAAACTCTATGAATAGAGAGCACATACGGAGAGAAAAGGAGGAGGAAGCTTGGAAGGAAAATTTCTACTGTTGTTGTTCATCAGAGAAGAAGAGACCATATTATAGAGAAGAACAATCGCAGTTTGTGTTGCTAAAGGCCTATTCTTTTACTGCGCTTTACGACAGTTCTTCATAACTGTTTCCTTTTCTTTTAGCGACAGGGAAAACAGTTCCTGTAACGATTATAAACGTCTCAAATTCCTTATCTCAATTATTTTGATTCTTTTCTTCTTCTCAATCACTTTTGAGTCATGTATCAATCTTTTGAGATTGTTTTGAGCATGATGAGATAAACCCCATCACTGGGATAGTGGAGGATGCCATATTTCACAATTGAATGGTAACTATTTTTGATTCTTTGTGACTTTTGTATTGTTTTTAAATTGATTTATGATTTTTTGTGATTAGTTGTGATTTTGTTTGATGGTGTATGCTGGGACTTAAGAGCTTTTGATGTGCCATGCTTATGATTTATAGTTAATGTTTTAGAAATCTACTTTTGGCAAAGAAACAGAGTCAATAAAAGAGCTATAATTGTTAAAGAATCATTGTAGAAATCAATCAGAAGTGATTTTGGTGGAATCCTGAGTTCCAGTTTCTCCAAATATTGTTAAAGTAGTTTACTTATTTTCTAGTTTAAAGCAAAATTAGGTCTAAAACGAATCTTTACAAGTCTCGGTGAACGAACTATTTTTACCGCTTTTCTAAAACGACCAAGTTTTTGGCGCCTTGCCGAGGATTTATTTTTAGGTTAGAGTTTTAGATTTAATTTTGTTTTTAGGTGTAGTTTTATTTTTAGATTTTATTCCTTTGTTCTATTTTACGTTTTTGGGTATTTGTCTATTTGCTACAGGTTTTGGATCAAAAAGAAAGTTGAGCCAAGGATTTTTGTGATTAATTAAGGACTTTGAGTTAAAGACAAAGCGAAAATAACAGAAAAAGAAAGACAAATATTTTAATTTTATTTAATTTTACGGGTTTTATTTCTTTTAATTTTAGAAGTTGTATTAAGGTTTTTATTTTTGTGATTTTTTATTTTTGTACTTTATGGATTTTATTTTTTTGTGGACTTTGGACATTTTTTTTTGACTTTATTATTTTTAAACCCTACGGACGACAATTACAATATTATCTCATCCCCTTGGGTTCGTACAATGACACAGGAGTTAGTGGCCCGAGTTGACTTCAGTGGTTCATCGCCCATATGGAAACGGAAGGTAAAACTTGATCAACCCTTGAATCTCCTGCAAGTGGGTTTATTGTATTCCTTCGTATGCATATATGTTGAGGACCTGAATACGGAATTTAATTTCTAATAAAGGGCAAGAACTGGCCATACAAGATAAGGGTTCGAATTTCATCATCGTATCCTTCTTGCCCGTTTTAGGAACACGTTACCAAACGCGAACCTAAAACTAAAATTTTACTAGAAAGAGACCGATAGGTAACGAGCTTATTGGAAAATCTATCGAAAGGATTGTATTGGTTACTTTGTTAGCTCAACTCAAGGATCAGGAAGATTATTTTAAATTGTTATGTGCCACCTTGTAACCCAAGGAAACGTTTTCCAAAGAAGTAGGGTTATCCAAGCTCATTAGAGCTTACCCTGCTTTTCTCGATTTACTTAATCTAATTCGAATCGTACCCGAGAGGTTTGCTAAAACTGTAACTAGTTGCCTTTTGGAAAAATAGAAGTTGTCTAGAAACAATCTAATTGGAGCCATCATGTTTTTTGTTTGCTAGATTCAATAGGTTTGCTTGGTCGAGTCAGCCTTGATTGTGCTTGTTTAGAATTCCCTTCCAGTTAGGATGTCGAACTGGTATTACAATAGCCAATACAATGAATATCCGATTGAATTTCAAAATGAACATTATTCTTATTATGACCATAGTGTGGATAGTGGCTAGAACCATGACCAACCTTTTGAAGGTTATGGCTCATACGGTGGTGGTCCCAATTACTATTCGTACGTGCACCAGTCATGTGAACGGGAAAATTAGCAAAATGCGAGTTCTTCGTCTTTGGAAGAAACCCTCAAGATGTTGAAATCTAGGTCTCCTTATGATCCAAGTGTCTCTCTAGAAGAATCCCTCAAGCAGTTAACTGAGATGACACGTAGGTTTGACTTAAATATGAATGAAAGTTTTACAACAATTAGTATTGATCAAAATGATCTTAATTGCCAATATAGTGCTACACTTGATAGTCCTAGTCAAGAGGACGAGGTTAGAATTGGTAACACTACAAGTTTAGAAGTGGTTCAACCATCTTCATATTTTTATGATGATGATTATAGTGTTGATGAAGAAATATGCAGTCATAGTGACGAGAAAATTATCACTCCAATTGCGCTTCATGATGATATTATTATTTCTGGTTCAAATCCTAATAATTTTAATGATTATTCACATATTCAAAAGGAAGAGTATTTGACTAGAGATACCATTGTTTTAGATGATGTAGTATTTCCTTGTTTTGAAGATGATGTTGGTTTAAAGGAACGCTTTATCCTGAGAATAATGTTTTTGAGTCCAACGATTTCGAAACAATAGTCTTAGATAAAGAAGATAGAATCGTAGAGATTTTAAATATGAGTGAGGATGAACCATCTGATTATAACTTAGAAGAAGCAATTGACAACTTTCAGGAATCTGACGATCTAGAAATTAGGGAAATTATGACTAGTCTATTTAAGGACAATGAAAACTCTAAGTTTGGGGGTGACTATCATTCTCCCCGTGCTTTACCTTTGACTCTTAGAAAGATCCCTCACTTACTTGACATTTTTGCCTCTACCATTTTATAAGATTATCTTCATACACGTTTCCCCGAACCTAATGATGTCCAAAAAGAAGTTCAGTTGTTAGAGACTTATCCTCTGGTTGATGTGTCTACCCAGGCGATAATACTAAGATTGAATTTATTTTCCCACCAAAAAAAAATTCTACCAATTGAATTTCAAATATGTCAGTTATTAAGTTTTGAGACTAGGCCTAATTACTTTAGGAGATTAAAATTGACATATTTACTTAAGAATGACCACCATTTTCATAGTAGTCAACTGTGTGAGTCCAATCTGATTAACTTTGAGGATTCACAATTATTCAGGTTATTATTATGTGCTTCTAAGTTCTTGGTTGAGTTTTTCCAGACTCTACAACCTGATTCTCCGGATCCTTCCAATGAGGAAATCCATCCCATGAAAATATTTTATCTAGACCCTTTTATAGAACTTGAACCTGAACCACAACTAAATGTAGTTGTCTTAAGTAAAAAACTAGATAAGGGTATGCTCAGTTTGTTCATTTTCTTGGCTTGTTGCAGTCTCCTTTTATTTGGGATAACATTATTTAATTCAGATGACCCACAGTTGTTCCGGCTATTGTTATATGATTTTTTTTGAGGTGACTAGTCCTTTCTTAGTCTGGCTGAATACTTTAAACTTAGCACTTCTTGGGAGGTAACCCATGCTCATGCGACACTGTAACTTTCCTTAAATCATATCCTTCGATTGGTAACAGTTTCTCCTTGTTCATGTTTTTAATCATTTATCTTTAGAATATTGAGGACAATGTTAGATTTAAGTTTTGGGGTAAGGGAGAAACTTTTAGTGCAATAAAGAAACTCCAAAATTTAGAAACTTGTGAAAAAATTCAGGATGACACTAACCATTCTAGGTAGATGGAAACTTAGCTCTTTTTCTATAGGAATTGGTGCGCCCAACTAAATGGTCTATTCATAAAAGGATACCTAGCTCAGGTGTTAGAAATAACATGATAGTTGTCACCATATCTCGGAGTCTATCTCGACCATATCACCTTCTGTTTTTATTTTTGCAATTTTTTGTGTTTCTCTAAGTAATTTGGTGGGGCACCAGTATCGAATTGTTTTCGGGCAGTTAGCAATAATTTTTCTTTGGACTTCCGGAAATCTATTTCATATAGCTTGGTAAGGAAATTTTGAGTCATGGGTAAAGGGCCCTTTACATGTAAGACCGATTGCGCATGCATTTTGGGATTCGCCGCCAGGATGGAGTAGAGTGTTTGAGATCAAGCCCCATTATTTTGTTTTAGACCATTATTCAAAATAAAAAAGAAAAAAAAATATCGAGTATTGACACTTTGATAGAAAAATGTGTGTGTTCTCCCTGTCTCCGTCGCCTAAGCAAGCGTGGAAAGCAGGATCCATGAGAACTATCATGTAAGATGCTGATAAGGAGCGTGCGCTTGGATTCAAATGATCCAATCATGTTGTCAGTATATTTAATAATATAAAGATAATTATTTTATTTTCAATAAATCGACCGCTGGGACCCTTGTATATACTAGCTGAGTCGATATTAGTATAAGAATTAAGACCAGTGGGAGCGTATCTCAACCCATTAGGATTCATCCTGGCACTCACCTTCAGACATATATGGAAAACACCATTCGCCTTAGTCAACATGTGCAAACTTCATCATATTTATATCCATCTTCTAAATTTATTCATGTCATTGAACTTTGAGAGATTCTGAATATCGTGGTTTAACGACTATCTAAGTATAGTATTGAATTCTTATATGAATCTTAGTATGTCGAGTGCAAACTCATGTACAACAATTGGATCCATATAGGGTAACAATTCCCATAGACGAAAAATTTGGTAGACAACTAAATAGCATGTTTAGTGTCTACCCTCAATCGTTCACGGGTAGCTAGGGTTTGGAGTAGAAGGTTTTGTGGGTATACCTCTTGTAAACCCTCATTAGACAACACTCGTCTTCTAGGGTCACCTAGGATTTTAACGGTTAGTTTCACATGCTAAGTGTAGTCGTGATTCCTACGAAAAGTGAGTTAGATTTTTGTTTTGTAGATTAGATTTGCTCGAGGACTAGCAAATAATAAGTTTGGGGGTATTTGATAGACACATTCTTGTGTCTAATTTTTTCCTGATTCTCTATATTATTAGTGCTCGAATTTGTACTTATTGTGTTATTTTATGTGTTTGTAGGTATTTTTGGAAAATAAATTTTGGTGAAAAAATCGGCTCCAAAAGTGATAAAAGCACCCGGAAATTGATAAAGGCACCCATGAGTTTTGCTAAAGGCAACCCTCTTTAAATTTGAAATTCACGAAAATGGCGGGAAAATACTCTCTTCGCGTGAGAGAATTTTCTGATTTGCTTGAAGTCTGATTTTTATGGGATTTCTTTACTTGGATTAGAAGATTATCGGGTTATCAAGTTGGAGCAACAATTGAAACACGTGAAAATCAGAGTTTTCTTGCTGGAAAAAATGGAGAAAGAAGTCACCGTGAATAAAGGAAGAGATTTCTATATAAATTTGGAGAGGTTTAACACGTGTTTTAGATGTTTAATCGGTTTAGAATTAATGGTTTAGTAATTCTTTCGAGTTTGGAGGGTTAAAACTCTATAAATAGAGAGCACATACGGAGAGAAAAAGAGGAGGAAGCTCGGACGGAAAATTTATGTTGTTGCTATTCATCGGAGAAGAAGAAGACCATACTACAGATAAGAACAATCGCAGTTTGTGTTGCTAAAAGCATATTCTTTTACTGCGCTTCAGGACAGTTCTTTATAATTGTTTCCTTGTAACGATTATAAACGTCTCAAATTCCATGTCTCAATTATTTTTGATTCTTTTCTTCTTCTCAAGCACTTTTGAGCCATGTATCAATCTTTTGAGACTGTTTTGAGTATGATGAGATAAACCTTATCAGTGGGATAATGGAGGAAGCCATATTTGACAATCGAATGGTAACTATTTTTGATTCTTTATGACTTTTGCATTGTTTTTAAATTGATTTATGATTTTTTTTCTAATTAGTTGTGATTTTGTTTGATGGTGTATGCTAGGAATTAAGAGCTTTTGATGCGCCATGCTTATGATTTATAGTTTTCTAGTTTAAATTAAAACTAGATCTAAAACGAGTCTTCACAAGTCTCAATGAACGAACTATTTTTATCACTTTTCTAAAACGACCAGACGTGAACTACTATTTCTTGGTTTAGGCTCGTCCTTTTCGAGCTTGATCTCTAAAGCCTGAAATTACGATTTTATCGTATATTTTTTTTTACCCTAAAACAGTTGGCGACCATAGCGGGAGATCAACCTCTCGGTTGCAAAAATCAATTTCTCAATTCTTCAAAATGGTCTTTCTCAGACTAGATCTTACAATCACTGATCCCAATTCCAACCCTTTTGATACCAATGGTGATTTTCCTGATGGTGCTCTTTCTACAATCAACGACGTTTCTAAGGATCTTAGCTCTAACAATGCGAGGGAGATTAGAAATGTTCTAGATCCAACACCATTCACGATGGTTGAGCTTGAGTGGGAACAAGAAATTATGTCAATAACCCTAGCAAGGGTAGAAGACTTACAAAACTTCATTCTCGATTTACTTCATCGACTAACAGAAGAACTAGGGCGTAATGTTGTTTTCAGTCAAGACTTACCATCCCTGGTGTTGGAAACTCCTTCCTAACAAACGTGCCCTCTCCATACCACATCAGGAGTTTCACCACCTGTGAAAAGCTAGTGAATCATGAAGCAAACCTCATGGTAGAAAACTTATGCGAACTTCTGGACTTCTCGAAACTCCAGCGCAGAGACGTAGTTGCTTCCATGAACCGTGTTGCTACTGATGTACATGTGATCCAGCTTTCTGAAAAGACACCAGAAATACCTGTGTCGCCTCACCTTTCTGTGAATAATGTCATATTCATCGAAGAAGACATGATGGCCGAAGAAGGACACAACCGATCCTTGTACGTAACTGCTTACCTCAAAGACTTTGATTTTCGAAGAGCAGTTCTCAACACATGCGCCACAGCCAACATAATCACTTTCAAGACCCTCATGGTTATTAAGGTCTGGCCAAACAAGATTATACATTGTCTTATAATGATGAAAGACTTCGAAGGGAATCACACCAGCACTTACGGACATGTCTTCTTAGGGCTCAAGGTGGAACCTATTCGATCAAAAGTGAAGTTTCATGTCATTGAGAAAGAAAATGAGTATCATATGATACTGGGAAGCCCATGGCTTCATAAAAATAAGGTCGTACCCTCAACTTATCACCAATGCATGAAGACCATGATAAATGAGAGAATAATCTGAATTACGGCATCTTCATATCCCTACGCTCTTATTTGTGGTGCTGAATTGTTCGAATCAAATACTGATGTGCTCGACTTCTCTGGTAAGATCCACTGAACTCCACTACCCAGTTGGACAACTTTTGAAGAATCCGATAGAGATCTGTTTGTAGCCAAGGAAAGAGGTAAATTTTCATAAATGAATCTCTCTATTGATTTTAACCATGATTCTCTAATGACTACCAATGCGCCAAGTCATGCTCATGGCAAGAGAAAACATAATTTTATAACGAGATACGACACCGTAGGAAGAATTGTTTATCTTCGCCGCCGTTGTTAGCAATTGAAAGGGGAGACTAGTGGAGGGTCTCCCCGCCCAGAATATAACCATATCGTAGAGCCTGGCCAAGATAAAATCTCGGATGCTCTGCGATAATTATAAGATGGTACCGATTCCACCACGAGTGCCCTTGAGACAGACAAATCGGGACAGAATAAATCCCCAGGCCCATCTCCATCAGCTCCACCCTGACGACTGAGGAACAATTGGGACTCATGCAACTCCTTAGGGATTACCAAGACTTGTTCACCTGTACCTATGAAGATATAGCAAGCTGGTCCCTCACTATTTACATATTATACCTGTCAAGCAATAACCGAGATAATTTAGACATGAAGTTGAGGAGCAGATCAAGGTCGAAATCCAGAAGCTAATCACGGAAGGCTTCATCAAACCCATCCAACACCCCACTTAGCTGGCTAACGTGGTACCTGTCAAGAAAAAAACCCGGCCAAATCAGATGTTGTGTTGATTTTATGAACCTGAATAAATGTTGTCCTAAAGATGATTTCCCACTCCCCAACATAGACATGTTCGTCGACGCGACTAGTGAACACGGTATGTTCTCATTTATGGATGACTATAGTGGTTATAATCGAATAGAAATGTATGAGCACGACGCTAACAAAACTGTATTTCGAACTCTTATCAGAAAATTCTACTACACTGTGATGCCTTTCGGTTTGAAGAATGTCAGTGCTACCTAGAAAAAAATCTTCACGACATGATACATAAGCAAGTACAAGACTATGTTGATGACATGGTCATCAAATCCAAAACACGAGCTGCTCACCTAGAAGTTCTACGACAAGTCTTTGAAAAAATTCGTGAATACAAATTGAAGATGAACCCATTGAATTGCGCCTTTAGAGTATCCTCTGGTAAATTCCTTGGGTTTCAAATGACGGTAGAGGGAATCAAAGTAGATCCATTCAAGACTCAAGATATCACCACCATGCCTCCGCCAAAGACTCTGAGAGAACTTAAAAACTTTATGGGAAAGGTATCTTATATCAGACGTTTCATCCCATGGATAGCTCAATTTGTTGTTCTTTCATGCCACTACTAAAGAAAGGGGCAAATTATATTTGGTCCTCTACTCAGAAAGAAACATTCATCAAAATCCGAAAATTATTATTATCTCCATCTGTCATAAGGCCCTCAGTCCAGGGACGCCCCTCACTTCTATACATGGCTTCAAGTAAGGTCATTACGGGGACCTCCTCGCCCAAGAAGACGAAGAAGGAGTTGAGTATTCAATCTACTACATCATCCGGTCATTAAGAGATGCAGAACTCAGATACCCTAAAGCAGAGAGGGCCTTCCTGTCACTAGTGCATGCCATTCAGAAGCTCCGATATTACTTTCTTTCGAGCAGGGTTGTGCTGGTCGCCAAAGATGACCCTATTAGATTTCTACTTTCAAAACTGGCTTTAATAGGAAGACCTGCTAGGTGGCTACTTCAGATGTCAGAGTTCAACATAGCATGCGTATCCCCGAAAGCAGTCAAAGGACAAGCAGCTGCAGATCTACTAGCGGTTTTCCCAGGAGAATATTGACCATATTACATAAAGAAATACCTGGGGACTTCCCCGAAATCTCTATTATTAAATAAGAATCATGGATGTTATACTTTGATGGTTCAGCTACCCCCAGTCTCGATACCAGAGGAGACAGCGTGGTACTGGTCTCTCCAACCGAGGAAGTCTTCTCACATTCATTCAAGCTCGATTTTAAGTGCACCAACAACTCTGCGGAATATGAAGCCTTCCTACTAGGTCTCTCATTAGCAAAGAAAGCAGGCGCGACGTATCTGGAAATAAGGGGCGACTCAAAGCTACTAGTCAATCAGATGAATGGAGTTCACTCGCTTAAAGAGGTAACATCATCTCCTCATAGAACAGAAGCTCAGAAATTACTAACTCATTTTTTCGAAGTCGTAGTAGTTCATGTTGGTGAAGTAATAATAGACACGTCGGCTGCCTCACCACGTTGGCCTCTGAACTTCAATTTGAATAAGCTAGAAAGACTGTAATGGTGCAGAAACGCATTGTACCAACGACATGATTAAATCAATCCGAACATGACTAGGCACTGATCGGGGAACACCGATCATAGAAGAACTACGTAGCTCACTCCCTCAGAGGAAAGTCATCCTAAAAAATTTGAAGAACTTATTCTTACTCCATGAAGAACTATATCATGGAAATCCGGATGGGTCCCTCTCAAGATGTCTCGGAGATGAGGAGGCGCAACTGCAACTCAATCGTGTTCATAGCGAATTATATGGGGAAACAATGGTCTTGACTCTTTCCCGTCGACTCCAATGTCTAGGATATTATTGGCCCACGATAGAAACCCAATCACGAGCACTGCAAGGATCCTATTCTAACTTCCAAACACAACCACACCAACTGGAAGCCCTACGAATACATCATGTTGGGGACTTGAGAGAGCTCCACATGAAATACATACGTGATAACTCCCTTCATATGGAGAAGCGAGAAGCGACCAGACTAAAGCAAAAAGGAAAAAGGTTCATCCTTTATGGAGGAATCTTGTACCGCAAGAGTTTCGGAGGGAACCTACTGAGATGTCCGGCAGGACCCGAGATCCCGACAATACTAAAAGAAATTCATGAAGGAGAAAATAAAGGCAAAAAGAAATTATTCCTACAGATTCACAAAAGGTATTAATGACCAACCATAGAAGACGATGCAGCCGCGTTTGTTCAAATGTGTCATCAGTGTCAGATTCATGGGAACCTCATTCACACGCCATGCCTTGATCGTTTTAGAAAAGTGGTAAAAATAGTTCGTTCGCTGAGACTTGTGAAGATTCGTTTTAGATCTAATTTTGATTTAAACTAGAAATTAAGTAAAAGATTTTAATAATATTGGGAAGAACTGGAACTCAGGATTCCACCAAAATCACTTTTGAATGATTTCTACAATGATTCTTTAACAATTATAGCTCTTTTATTGACTCTGTTTCTTTGCCAAAACGTAGATTTCTAAAACATTAATCGCAAATCACAAGTATGGCACATCAAAAGCTCTTAAGTCGCAGCATACACCATCGAACAAAATTACAACTAATTAAGAAAAATCATAAATCAATTAAAAATCAGTGCAAAAGTCATTAAAAATCAAAAATAGTTACCATTCGTTCATGAAATATGGATTCCTCCATTGTCCAGTGGTGGGGTTTAGCTAGACATGGCTTTCTTAAAAGTCATTAAAAATTGATTAAGAAAATAATAATTTATATTTGTGAGAAGTTGTGTAGAAAATTGTATCTATGCTCCCATTTATATAGGCTTTGGTAACCTCCTCTTGATCCTTATCCATTAGGAAATCTTATCTCATTAAACTCTTCCACCTCCTTTTGAACCTTATTTAGGAGACTTAACCTCCTCAAAAACCAACAAAACCCCTAATTTTCACGTCAAATGCGAGCCCAAAACACTTCTTATTTCTCTTCCCGCGCAGGCCCAATAAGGCCCAACAGTTAACAAATCCAAGTTGGTTTCACGGTTTTGCTCATAACTTCTTCATACGAACTCGGAATGACTTCATTCTTTTTGTGTTGGCTTCGCCTTTCAATTATCTACAAGATGGCGGGTAGAAATCCTGGAATAGAATGAGTTACACTGGGTCTTTAGCAATTCTTCCTTATAGAGCTCAATTTCACTTCTTTCAGAGATGTAACCTAATAAAACACATAAACTACAAAAGTAATAATAATACACAGTAATTCACACAAAATCTAGCAAATAATTATAAGGAAATGATACTTAAAATATGTAAATTACCTTTTGCTAGTCCTCGAGCAAACTATATATCCTAAACTAACCTAAGGTAAACTACAACTCCTTTTCGTTGAGGAAACGATTACACTTAGCATGTTTAACAAGCCTTTAAACCCATAGGTGTCCCTATTGGACGAGTTATAGTCTCGTGAGGGTTTATAAGAGGTATACACACAAAACCTTTACTCCAAAACCTAGCTACCTGTGAACGATTGAGGGTAAACACTAAACAAGCTATTTAGTTGGCATACTAAATTCTTCGGCTATGAGAATCATTACCTATATGCGTCCAATTACTGTACATGAGTTTTTACTCAAGCATACTAAAATTTATATTATAAGAAAACAAAGCACTACTCAGAAAGTTGTTCAACCATGATACTCAGAATCTATCAAAGTTCAATCACATGAAAAGATTTAGAAGATGGATATGGAGATGATGAAGTTTGCATGTTGACTAAGGTGAACGGTGTTTCCCATATCTGTCTGAAAGTCAGTGCCAGGATGAATCCTAATGGATTGAGATACACTCCCACTGGTCTTAATCCTTATACTAATATCGACTCAGCTGGTATATACAAGGGTCCAAGCGATTGAGTTATTGAAAATAAAATAATTATTTATTATTTTATTAAATATACTGACAACAGGATTGGGTCAAATGAATCCAAACGCATGATCCTTATCGGCATCTTACATAATAGTTCACAGTAGGAACAGTAATCAATGACAAGTGGCTTAAAGCATATTACGCCTAAAAAGAAAATTCTTTTCTTTCAATTTCAATTCTTTTATTTCAGTTTCACCTCTTTTCAATGAATGTTCGAAATTGGAAATTCAAAGCCTTCTACATCAATTTAAAAGCTTATTATTGATTCAAACCTCACCCACTCTTTAAAACAAACCTTCAAGCAACGAGTAATTCCGCTTATACAACATCTCAATCCTTTCCTGAAACCTCTCAGTCCTAACTTTCAAATCCTGAATTGACTTCTCAATCTTAGATGACTCCCTTGATAATATTTTTTCATCCTCCAATATGTATCTTGAAGAAGGAATCACTTTATCTAGGATAGCTACATGATCTGTTTCGATAATATCAAGACGCTGACGGAGCCAACTCACATTTAATTTAAATACTTCACAATTGGTTATCATCTCATCCCAATTTTGTATCTCCAGAATAGTAATTTCATGGAGTGACGCCTTTCTCATATCATCAATTATGGGAAGAAGACCAACAAACATTGTCACCAGGACGGGGGAAAAGCCTTTCAGCAACTCTGAAGTAGCAATGTGACCATATCTTTTCCAAATTTTGGTATAAAGAGGAGCATATCATTTTGGTACTATGAAACCTCCCATGACATGGTGCTTACGAGACAGATACTTCATATGCATCTCGAAAGAAAGGCCTGCGGTTGGGTATTCGTCAATGGTGAGACCAAGATCACTATTTGAAAGATTAACTGGTGGGTCAGAAGGAGTTTCAACCTCGGGTCAACATCTCTATCCTCCTAGGCAGGAGGAGGCCCCCTAGTTTTTCTCTTTTCCCGGTACATGTCCACAATCTTCATCTTCTGTCAACAAAAATTGATTAAATCATTTGTATCAGGGTACTTTCCTGGAACAAAATGAAAAAAAGAAGAGTTTACTTACATTAGTAGGTTTATTATACCCATAGATGTTTAGAGAGGAACTACCCTTTCTGATAGTTCTAGCCCTCAGCATATATGGAACCTTCTTAATCTGGGGTTCCTGCAAAAAACAAATCACCAAATGAGTCGGTTGCTCATAAGTGCCGAAATATACAAGAAAAAAAAAACTCTTTACCGGACTAGGCACCCATGAGCTGCGCTTTACAAGGAGTTGATCCTGATCTGATCCACTGTTAACAGATATGATGCTATGAGAGGGTACTGAACTCTGCAAGTAGTGAAGACGACAAGATTGGCAGGAAGAAAGTGTTAACAATCTGTTCGCTTATATAGAGGAGAAGAAAAACCCTAATTTTTGAATTTCAAAGATTCAACGGAGACTCCTTCTGAAAGGGAAGGATATGAGCATGGTCAGCAGGACCTGGAATCGACTATTATGACCCCCAAGTTCCGTTGGATAATGAGGCCATGGTAGAGCTATGGCACCTGAAAGAGAAAAAAAGTGTTGGCCACACCTCTCCTAGTTCACGGAAAGTTGATATTTCTAACAGGACAGGGGCTCCTACTATCCCCAACCAAGTTTCACGTTAAGGGGTGCATATCTCAAATATCCAAGAAGCTAAGTACAATTTCTTCTACTCTTAAAATTTAAGTTATGCATATATGATCATTGAAAGCATGTTTTCACCATCTAGTGCTTACTGAGTAACATTAATGTTTCTCACTAAGCAGGGGACTTAATGTAGATGGTGAGTTTTTGGCAAGGGCTAGAATGGTAAAATTTCCCTCTTATCAAACAACAAAAATATATATGTGTATATTTATGCGCATATGCTTAATATGGAATATTGTATCTCTGTTTATATTCTGCAGGCAAATTAAAAGTACAGATCCTCTTTAAACATTCTACAATGGCCTTACAGCCTCCTCAATACTCATGATATTCATGCCATATCGAACCAGTCTCAAGTCACATAAATTCCACGGCTGAATTCCTTGAACTTGCCTCGAATGCACATTGATGTTCTAGCAACATCCATCAAACTCGGGAGTAACTAATGCTTAAACCCCAAAAGTACATTCTAGCTTAATGCTTCATTCGTAATGAATACTTCTCGAATATGCTACTGTAGCACTTTGCTTGAATATAAGCCACAAATAATGTGTCACTCCTCTTGGATGCGCCACAACCAAGAAGCAATATTATACAAAATGCATTGAACCTCTATCCTAGGCCAACCCTATACTTCTCTCTTATCAGCGCCAAGTTAGCACTAGTTATTTGGCATAGTACCGCATTGGCACCAGTTAGCCACATTAGCGCTAACATTCCTGGCGCTAACCATAGCACCTGAGAAGCGGTAACTAACCTAACATGGTCTTGGATAGCGCATCTTGTCCTAATGAGGCCTTAGATAGCGTGTCACCACCTTAGCACCTTAATCTAGCACTAAAAGTGCTAACCCTAACCCTAGCGCCAAAGGCGCCAACTCATCTCGGCCAAGTGCCTAGCTAATGCTCCCCTTGGCTCTCTAGCGTCCCTAGCCAAATCCTAGCGCGTCTCTCCAAGTCCAAAGCGTTCCTGGCAAAGCCATGACCGATGCGTCCCTGCAGCCTAGCATGCCTCCTAGTGCTAATGCGTCTTCTATGCTCCAACGCATCCTTCTCATGCTCCTAGCGCGTCCCATAGTGGCTAGCGCGTCCCTAGCAAAAGCCTGACGCGTCCATAATGGCCAATGCCCCCTTCCAAAGTTTGATGCGCCCTAGCCTAGCCAGCACGTCCCTAGTTAGTGCGAAGCGTCCTTGGCCAATGCAATTATGGCCAATACGCCCTTGACCTAACACGGCCATACTTAGCGACTTAGACACAAACGCATTGACTTTACTACTAACTATTCTGTCCAATTGAAGTGCTAACTTCGAACCTCCTTGACACTAGCTTCCTAGCCCTACTATAATTGATATTTACCAGAATCTGTGCATATTGGGTTTACTCCTCGGACGTTAGCGCATTAGCCTTTTATAACTAAAAGAGCTAGCATATCTTTATTTGCGCTAAGTAGCTAGTCCCAGCTTTTCTAGCTACTTCCCTCAGAAATACGCTTTTCTTCTCAATATGAGTCCAATATCAAATCTTATATGAATTCTAGTATGTCTTCTTGCTTGAGAGGCCCTCTACAATATTTGGCCTCAAATGCCTCTCAGACTTATGCTAAGTCACTTCTGAGCTAATACTTAGCCATTAAATATGTCATGTTGCCTCTAAGAAAGTACATGACCATTGTACTTCCCATACTCGACACTATAAGTCTGGTTACCAATCCAGTGAATCGCACAACTTGCCTCACTGACTTAGCAAGTCACTTTGACTTGACTTGACTTAATCAAAACAATAGTATGAATCTACTATTTCCACGAGTTATCAAATACAACATATGGGGGGATTCTCATTGGGGTATTGGTATGGCGATCTACGACAATCGTGGGTGGTGGCACCCCCTCCACGAACAAGAAGGTAACAAGTAGTGGACAGTTACAGAGCATTTGAGAGGATGAGGAGTAGTGGTCTGACGGGTCGTCCCTACTTTCCGACACCACCCACTATAATCTCCACAAACATCACTTCTCCACCTCTCCCTAGCTTCCACGATTTACGAGAAATCAGTGTGTCTCCTTCTAACTATAAATAAATAGTTCTCATCATTCCAAACAACACAATCAGTCAGGAGAGAAACAAAACATACATAATTAACAATTCCTCTCAGAGAATCCTTTCTTCTTCACACACTACTTATCACACTAATATTTTCTCGACCTTCTTTACTTCCCTCCCCTAAAACCTATCCAAATCCTTTCCATCTTTGTAATCGAAGCAGAACGTGAACGACCATTTTCTGGTTTAGGCTCATCCTGTTGGAGCTTAATCTTTCGAACCTACTTAAAAGTACGATTTTACCGTACATTTATTTTCACCCTAAAACAAGAAGTTGTTGTTGTTGTGATGCTTCATCCGTTCTTCGTCGAAACTCCCTGTGCTTTTATTACATTTGTATCAAAATCTGATGGCAAGAATGGTGAAGAAACTAATAAGAAAAAAAAAAGGTAATTGGATTTTGTAGAAAATGCCTTCCTCGCTCCTAGAAAGGTTGTGTTCTAGGGAGAACTTTTCAAGAACATAGCAGGAAAAATTCAGAAATTTGAATTGAGGTCTTTGGCGAAAAGATACATCCGCATCGACACCGTCGGTTAAGAGTATTAATCAGAAAACAACAACTCGACGTCATTATATACCTAACGATCGTGATCATCAACATCCTCATCATTAGCAAGTTCTTGAAAAATCACGTCTCTAATCACTTGTTTATTTTTTATTCTTTTTTCCCAACAATTTTGTACAAACGATAAAAAATACCCCACCAAAACCGATTTTTAAAAACTCACTCATATTTAGGTGGGGTCTGCTTTCCAAGAAACTAATAGGAGGATATTTTGTGTAGGTTGGATCCCACTGATGTGAGTGAGTTTTTAAAATCGATTTTACAGAATTTTTTCTTTTTTGGTTGTTTTTAAATATTTTATTTATTTTTTACTTTTTTGTCATTACAAATACAAATACAGTAGCACAAATACAAATTTCTCCAGAATCCATTTAAAGCTTACTATAGAGTATAAGCAACTGATCATAAAAGATTGTGGCTCATATTTAATATTATATCTCATATTCATTCTCTTACTTGACAGCTTTGAGTCTCCGACAGTGGCGGAACCAGGATCCCAAACAGTGGGGCAAACTGAACAACAGTAAACCTATGATGTTGCTAAATTTTATTTGGTTTGCAATGGACTAATAGACCTTTTGAATACATAAAATTTTATCACATAACATGTCATGCAAGTAAATCTAATAGAAAATCACCAATTTTGTATTCCCTCATTGGTGTTGCTGGATAACTATGAAGCTTTGTTTGTACAAAGTAAACTTTTGATGAAGACGGAGATGTAGGATCGCTTGTGGCATCTCCTATTTGACTTGGTTGATGTCTAAAATATATTTCCAAAGTAATTCTTCCATTTCTAGGTCCTTGAAGATCAGAAGATATAACCTGCAAACTTCACCATAAGTCCCCGACCTTAATATTACTCTAACAACATCCCTAAACTCATAAGAATCAGTACATGTTACAGAGTTATCAAACTTTAGGAGTGACTATATTGGCTAAATCTAAATTAGTAGAATTACAGTACAAGTTAAGTTAATACTGAATTTTACTAGTGACCAAGAACTAAGCCACTATAATCTAGATTTAACTGGTGGACTTAATCTAGAATTTACTATAGAACTGTAGCAAAAGTTACAAAACTCAAACCTAGAAACTAATGATGGAATTGTATCAAATTAATAATCTTGGAATGTCCCCTATATGATTATGCCTTTCTACTTAGAAATAGCTTGGAATGTCCAAGGAAGGAAATAAAAGGACTATAAAACATTTAAGAGATTGCATTTCTAACTATGATAGTGATCTCATCTTTCTGTTAAAATCAAGAATAAGTCAGATATGAAATATAGGTACTTAATACCTATGAGTTTCCCCATAGCTACGATCGTGGTTTCCCGGATTTTCCTGAGCAAAGAATATTAAATTCAGGGTTTATGGCTAGAAGTAAAAAATAATTCAGAAATAAGTAGGGTTAATTAACGTTTGGTACTTATATTTTGTCCAATTTTAGTGTTTGGTATAATTTTTGTCCGACTTAGGGTTTGATACTTGGAATTGATGTTGACTTTGGTTGACTCGGTTAACTAATGACAAAGTATTTTCCATCACCTAAATGCTTAATTTCTAAATTATATATAACTTTACTAAGAATGACATACCTAAGTCCCTATCATATTATCCGCATGAACGGTTCACGTTATATCTCCACAGATAAAATTAGGGCTACACAAAAAACCGTAAAACCGAGAAAACTGGATCGAGCCAAACCGAACCGAACCAATAACCTAATGGTAATTAACAGTTTTAAATTATAGTTGTCATTAGGTTATTACCATTAGGTTAAAACTGTTTTACGGTAACTCACGGTTTACGGTAAACCTAATGGTCCAAAAATCGAACCCAATCTCACGGTTTTAGACCGATTAACAAGGGCCCAAAACCTAATGGTATTATAGTTGTGGTCCGTGGATGCTAGTATTACATAAACCCTAACTTATTTCCCCATCTTCTCTTTATTTCCTCATCTTCTCTTTATTCTCAGTTTCTTCTCGCCGCCAGCACCAGTCCACCATTACCACTCGAACTCCAGTATGCCATCGATATCTTATCTCACCACCAGCACTTTCTTCTTCTACCAAGTTTTGATAACAACCATCACCAACACCATCAATCATACCATGTATTCAAGTGTATTTCCGCAAGTGTGTTGTTTTCCTCAATTAAATATTCTTTAATATATATCTTTATCCATTTCCATTTTCAATTCTAGATCTTAGCTTAATTCAAAAAAATGGTTCTCTCGTTTTTCTAGTTTTTGATCTTGTTTCTCTACTTATACATCTTTATCATCTCTGTTTGGTTAATATCTTTATCAAGTTGATATCAAAAGATATTACCGGTACGAATATGATTTGGCTTTGAATAAGTTGTAGTTGTAAATGAATCTTTATGGTATATTGTGTGTGTATGTCTGTGACTCTGTTTAATTGCCTCAATTAAATGTTAACGAAATTATAAAATGAAACGATCAATTTTTTGGATGTGAAATTGATAATACCTGACTCAAGGTTGACTAATTTGTATGTAATTGGAGTTGTAGAAATGTCTAGCATTCAATTGTGCATGTTACATTTTTATGGTTTAGCATTCAATTGTGCATGTTACATTTGTATGGTTTAACATTCAATTGTACATGAACGAAACAATACCTTAATATATATCGGTTTACCATAACCGATCGGGTTTTAACCGAACCGAGCCGGCTCTGTTTCAAACCAAACCGAATTCACTAATGGTAATGCTTGATTTTGAAATCAGAAAAACCGAACTCTTCGATTTCGGTACTGACTGGCTAAAAATCGAACCGTATCATGTGCATCCCTAGATAAAATCATTAACGTCTAAGATCGAAGAACCCTTATTATGTTTTGCCCCTTCTCTTCTTTCGGCAGTCTTCTTCCATCTCCAATCTCGTTTCCTTCTCTGTAATTTTCTCTTTCAAATAATGGAATTCAGATTTAAGTTCCAATCTCCACCGGTAAATCATCAGTATTACTTACTTCTAAATATAATCCTGTGCCATTGATATTACTTTCGTCAGCCATTGTTAACCTAAGTTTTTGAATCAGAAAACTTTCGGAAATTTTATTTTTCTACCAGAAAATGAGCGAGATTAAATAGTTTTTATAACATAAAGGTAAAAGAAGATAAAAGAAGAATGAAAAATATGCGAATTAAAACTAGATAATTAGGTCTGTCGTTTTAGTGTAAAGGAAAGAGAAATATTAAAGGGTTATTTTGTTAAGAAAATTTTGGTAAAGGCTTTGATTTCGTCTTTGTATGGGATCTTCTACCTGATTCTATAATGTTTTGAGATACTTATTAATTTAATTCTTGATTCTGATTTGAGGACAAGTCCGATGCAACCTGCAAATGTTACACTGATAGTGGATGTTTTCAATAAGGGGTCCATTGAAACTAAAATCAACTGCACGGGATTGATTAAAATGTTGATTGAGTATTTTGTTTGGATTATTGAGATTGGTGAAGATTAACGGTAGATGCTTACGTATTTAGTTGTTAAATTTAATGTAAATTAAATTTAACGAAGTCAATTAAAGTCAGCGCCAATTTTAAGTACCAGATTTTAAGTTGGATAAAAATTAAACTAAATATTAAAATTAGATAAAATTTAAGTACTAAATATCAATTAATTAAAATCTGTATATAATTTATTTGTACATTTTTTTTGACCTGCTACTATTTTATCAATTAGGCTAAAATGGTGTTATTTTGGAATGCTATTTTCAGTGTAAAATTGGAAGTGGTTACATTATAAGCCATGTGATAGATCAAAATAAAAGTTCCTCCGGTTTATTGGTTAATGATCAATTCAAGTGAAAGAAAAGAAGGTAATTAACGTTTGGTATTTAGATTTTGTCTAACATTAATGTCTGGTCTAACTTTGTCTAATTTAAGGTTTGATCCTTGGAATTGACGTTGATCCGCGTTGATTCGGTTAAGTTATAACACGTCTAAATTTCAATCAATTAAATACGTACTATGGTATATTTATTTTTATTAGCAATGACTAACTATATCCTAAACCCATCATTCACTTAATAGATATTCCTTGAAAAAGCCATCTGCATCTCCTTCTTCTTCTCTTCTTCAAAACTATTACACAAATAGAAAACAAACCCAAACCAAGATCGAACACATTAAAAACCTTAAAATTTATTGTCTTCTATTCTTCATCGTCATTTTCTTCCTTAGCATTTTCATACTACATATCCACCACCACTATAACACCACTTGACTGAAATCACTACCACCAGTTTAAACAATTAGCAACAACAACTGGGTTTTAATTTAGTGAATTTTAGGTTAAATTCAGAAACGGGGTTTCTGATTTGATTCAGAAAATTAGGTTTTGTTTGTTTCAGAAATTTAGATTTCGATTTTGTGATGTTTGGGTTTCAAATCGATTCAGTAAATTGGGATTTTGATTGATTTAGAAATTGGGGTTTTGATTTGATTCATAAAATTGGGGTTTTGTTTGATTCAGAAATTAGGGCGTGAAGCCAACGAAAAAGACAGAGAAGAGCCAAGTTTTGGGTGGTGTTGAAATTGGTTCATAGCAAGAATTCGAGCTCGCAAATCAGTGGAGAAAGTAGGTGTGTATTGGATTAGATAGTTTTACATAAATCAGTAGTTATGACAAGGTATATGCAAGATAAAGTATAAGATTAAGATGATTGATGCAGACTTGGACAAGAATTTCAGTCGAGAAATGGGTCTATGATGAAGGAGAATTGAGTGAGGTTTCTTTTCTCTATGTATAATGGTTTGTAGTGTTCTCTATCATCCATGCCAAAAATTAGAAGATGGGTTATGATTTGAAGCATTCAAGAGAAAAAGTTGTTGTTTTTCTCTGAAAATTGAATTGAAGCACTCGAGAGTGGAATTGAATGGAAGCAAGAACCCTAGATTTTTGTTTAAGGATTGTTTGTTTGCTAACGACCATCTTAACGGCGTTAAGTAATTTTATTATATTTAAAATTATTCATAATTATATAACAGAATTATAGACTTAACATAGTCAATTCAAGCCAACGTCAATTCCAGGTACCAAATCCTAAGTTGGACAAAAGTTAGACCAGACATTAATATTGAAAAAAACTCAAGTACCAAACACCAATTAATCCAAAAAAGAAACAACCTTTTTCCTTAACGAAAAAGGCTAAAGTTTTATTAAAATGTAAAAGATATGTAGATACAACAAATGCTAAGGCCCAGTTCCCCATCCCAAATAAAAGCCCAAGTGATAATTACAATCTAACACATCTTGCATGTTAATTACAAGTTCCTTGAAAGTGGTTAAAGAAAACCAGTAAATAATGAATCTTTTTACCTCGTTGATGATTATACGTCTTTGTCTTTAGGTATTTTTTTCGGCATCACTTTATTGTTTCTCTTCCCCCATAGTGTCCATATGATTACAACGGGGATGGTGGGCCACATTCCCCTTCCTATTTTCTTCCCTTTGTTATCATACCAAGCTTCCAATTATTCTCTCCCAGTTGGTTTATGATTCCATTGTGTCCCATAGCAAGAAAAGAAATAACCTCATATTTCACTTGTAAAAATAGAAGTGACTTTAACACATCCAAAGGGCAGATGATTCTTGGAAGGGAGTTTGACTTTTTGTAAAGTTGTTATTTTTTCCATCTTTTAGTAGAGTTTAAGCAAATTATTAGTACTGATTGAACATTAGTTGGTTCAGTACGGTTTTTGAATAAACCAACCACCAAACTTATATTAATTGGATTTTTATATCGAAATTGCCCTAACTATTTAGTTGAATCGGTTTGGATTTGGACCAATGGAGAAGTGATTAATTTTGGTTCGAAATGACAAACAATAAAATAAAACCTTATTGAGCAAACTGAAACAAGAACATGATGACCACTACAAAGAAATTGAAATAAATAACCAATAGAAACCTTTAAAAATCTCTAAGAATCCGAAGATTAATATACAAAAGTGAAGGAAATTGGCCCAAATTAAACAAATTTTGGTTCGAAGTGACAAAAATAGCCTTATTGAGAGAACTGAAACATCAACATGATAACCACCATAAATAATTGAAATTAACAACCAGTAAAAGCCTGAACAATTCTCTAGGAATGCATATTGACAGTTAATACACAAAAGTGAAGGATATTTTGGTATAAAACAAATGGATTTTGGCTCGAAGTGACAAAAAAAAAAGCCTTACTGAGCAAATGAATCAAGAACATGATAACCACCACAAATAACTGAAATTAACAATCAATGGAAACCATAAAAAGTCTCTATAAATGTATATTGAAGATTAATACACAAAAATCAATGATATTGGTTTAAAAGAAATAGATTTTTGTTTGAAATGACAAAAAAGAGCCTTATTGAGCAAAACGAAGCAAGAACATGATAACACCACAAATAATTGAAATTAACAAACTAACAAGACCTTAAAGAGTCTCTATGAATGTATATTGAAAATTACATAAAAATTAAGGATATTGGTTTAATATAAATAGATCTTGCTGCGAAATGACAAAAAATAACCTTATTGACCAAACCGAATAAAGAACATGATAACCACCATAAATAATTAGAATTAAGATCCAGTCGAAACCTTAACAACAAATTAAGAATGTATATCGAATATTAATACAAACGTGAAGAAAATTGGCTCAATCTAAACAGATTTTGGCTCGAAATGAAAAAAAAACGAGCCTTATTGAGAAAAATTAAGCAACAACAAGATAACCACCACAAATAATTGAAATTAAAAACCAATAGAAACTTTAAAAAATCTCTAATAACGGGAAGATTAATACATAAAAGTGGATGAAATTGGCTCGAATTAAACAGATTTTGGTTCGAAATGACAAAAAAAGAAAAGTTTTATTGAGCAAACTGAAGCAAGAACATGATAACCACCACAAATAATTGAAATTAACAACCGGTATACGCCTTAACAATTTTCTAAGAATTCATGCATATTTAAGATTAAAACACAACAGTTAAGGATATTGGTTCAAAATGAATGGATATTGGTTCGAAATGACAAAAAAAAACTTATTGAGCATACCGAAGCAAGAACATGATAACCACTGCAAATAATTTAAAATAACAACCAGTACACAACTTAACAAGTTTCTAGGAATGCATATTGAATATTAATACACAAAATTTATGGATATTGGTTTAAAAGAAAAAGATTTTGGTTCAAAATGATAAAAAAGAGCCTTATTGAGCAAACTGAAGCAATAACATGATAACCGCCATAAATAATTGAATTAACAACTAATAGAAACCTTGACAAGTCTCTACGAATGTTTATTGAAGATTAATATACAAAAATTAAGGATATTGGCTCAAATTAAACAGATTTTGGTTCGAAATGACAAAAAAAAACTTATTGAGCAAATCGAAGCAAGAGCATGATAACCACCACAAATAATTAAAATTAACAACCCAATACAATAATTGAAAAATCTCGAATGATGTATGTTTAAACTCAATACACATAAGTAAAGAAAATTGGCTCAAATAAAACAAATTTTGGTTCATAGTAACAAAAAATAACCTTATTGAACAAACCAAAGAAGGAATATAATAACCACCACAAAAAATTAAAATCTAACCAATACAAACCTTAACATGTCTCTAGGAATTTATATTGAAAATTAATACACAAAAGTTAAGAATATTGGTTTAAAAGAAATAGATTTTGGTTCGAAATGACAAAAAAAAATCCTTATTGAGCAAACTGAAGCAAGAACATGATAACCACCACAAATAATTGAAATTAACAACCAATACAAGCCTTAAAAATTCTCTAGGGATGCATATTGAATATTAATACACACAAGATAAGGATATTAGTATAAAGCAAATGATTTTGGTTTGAAATGATAAAAAAGCCTTACTGAGCAAACTGAATAAAGAACATGATAACCACCACAAATAACTGAAATTTAACAACTAATGGAAATCAAAGAAAGTCTGTATAAATGTATATTGGAGATTAGTACACAAAAGTAATGATATTGGCTTAAAAGAAATAGATTTTGGTTTGGAATGGTAAAAAAGAGCCTTACTGAGCATACCGAAGCAAGAACATGATAACACCACAAATAATTGAAATTAACAAACAAAAAAGACCTTAACAAGTCTCTATTAAATGTATATTGAAGATTAATACACAAAAATTAAGGATATCGGGGCACTGTCTCGGAGAGAGGCTCGGTGAAATAGACATGTCTGTGAAGATGCGGACTACCTGCTATAAAAATAGATTTTGGTTTGAAATGACAAAAAAGAATCTCATCGAGCAAACCGAATAAAGAACATGATAACCACCTCAAATAATTAAAATTAAGAGACAATCGAAACCTTAACAAATATCTAAGAATGTATATCGAATATTAATACAGAAAAAAAGGAAATTGGCTCAAACTAAATAGATTTTTGTTTGAAATGAAAAAAAAACGAGCCTTATTGAGCAAACTGAAGCACCCACATGATAACCACCACAAATAATTGAAACTAAAAACCAATGGGAACCTTAAAAAATCTCTAAGGATGGGAAGATTAATACATAAAAGTGAAGGAAATTGGCTCAAATTAAACAGATTTTAGTTCAAAATGACAAAAAAATATCTTATTGAGCAAACTAAAGAAAGAACATGATAACCATCACAATTAATTGAAATTAACAGCTAGTACAAGGCTTAACAATTTTCTAGGGATTCATGCATATTTAAGATTAAAACACAACAATTAAGGATTTTGGTTTAAAATAAACGGATTTTGGTTCGAAATGATAAAAAAAAAGTCTTATTGACCATACCGAAGCAAGAACATGATAACCACTACAAATAATTTAAATTAACAATTGGTACACGACTTAACAAGTTTCTAGGAAAGCATATTGAAGATTAATACACAAAATTTATGGATATTGGTTTAAAAGAAAAGATTTTGGTTCAAAATGATAAAAATGAGCCTTATTGAGCAAACAGAAACAAGCACATGATAACCGTCACAAATAATTGAAATTAACAACCAATAGAAACCTTTACAAGTCTCTATGAACGTACATTGAAGATTAATACACAAAAATTAAGGATACTGGATCAAATTAAATAGATTTTGGTTCGAAATGACAAAAAAAATAAATTATTGTGTAAACCGAGGCAAGAGCATGATAAACCACCACAAATGAGGAAATTAGCAACCCAATACAAGAATTAAAAAGTCTCTATAAATGTATATTTAAGATTGATACACATCAGTAGAGTAAATTGGCTTAAATTAAACAAATTTTGGTTCATCATAATAAATTACAACCTTGTTGAGCAAACCAAAGACAGAACATGATAACCACCAAAAAAAATTGAAATCAACAACCAGTACAAACCTTAACATGTCTCTAGGTATTATATTGAAGATTAATACATAAAAGTTAAGAATATTGGTTTAAAAGAAATAGATTTTGGTTCGAATTGACAAAAAAAAACCTTATTGAGGTAACCGAAGCTAGAACATGATAACCAACACAAATAATTGAAATTAAGAACCAATGCGAACCTTAACAAGTCTCTATTAATATATATTGAAGATTAAATTCAAAAATGAAGGAAATTGGCTCTAATTTAACAGATTTTAGTTCGAAATGAAAAAAGAGAGCCTTATTGAGCGCACTGAAGCAAGAACATAATAATCACCACAAATAATTGATATTAACAACCAGTACAATCCTTACCAATTTTATAGGAATGTATATCAAATATTAATATACAAAAATTAAGGAATGTGGCTTAACTTTAACAAATTTTGGTTTGAAATGACAAAAAAATGCCTTTTTGAGCAAACCGAAGTAAGAACATGATAACAACCACAAATATTTGAAATTAAGAACCATTACAAGCCTTAAATTTTTTGTAGGAATTCACATCAAAGATTAATACATAAAAGTTAAGATTACTGGTTAGAAAAGAAATAGATTTTGGTTCGAAATGACAAAAAAGAGCCCTATTTAATAAACCAAAGTAAGAACATGATAACCACTACAAATAATTGAAATTAGTACCCAATAAAAATCTTATAAAAGTCTCTAATAATGTATATTGGAGATTAATACACAAAAGTGGAAGAAATTTGCTCAAATTGAACATATTTTGTTTCCAAATGGTAAAAAAGAACCTTATTGAGGAAACTAAAACAACAACATATAACCACCGTAAATAATTGAAATTAACAATCAATACAAGCACTAAAAGTCTCTAATAATTTCTATTCAAGATTAATACATAAAAATGAAGGATATTTGTTCAAATAAATAGATTATGGTTTCAAATGACTAAAGAAAACCTTACTGAGCAAATTGAATTAAGAACATCATATCCACCATAAATATTTGAAATTAACAACCAATATAAACCTTAATAAGTGATCTATAGGAATACCGTGACCCTATCATACGCAATCGCGGAACTCTTCACAGTAGCTAACAGAACAAAGTTTTCTACAATCTCTTTAACCCTTTCGTATTTGCCAAATAGTGGCCATTGACTCATTTTGGGGTACAAATACTGGTGCCTTAAAAGACGCACGACATTCTTATGATACTACAATTTATAAAGAAAAACACATAATCAGAAAAGTAATAACAATTAATCAATTCTAAGCAAAGTTGAGAATGTTAGGATGGCAGAGTAGACTGTACAATCCCACGAGTGGCGATCCATATAGAGATTCTTTCTAATCTACAGGTAACCCATTATCTTTACCATTTCGTTGAGGTGCTAATATCAAACGTGATGGGGGAATATGTGAAGCTCTAGCTTACTTTTCCATTATGGTGTCACCTTTTTTATCTTCATCCTCACCTTCTTCTTCATACCATCATCACCATTTTTACCTTCATTACCATCATCATCTCCATCACTTTATCCACCACCTTCTCCATCGCCCTTTTTTCATTTTCTTTTCTGGGAGATCTTCTTGTTCAAGAACATCTTAATCTTCAGGCTCTGATGCATATGGAATTTCAGAAGAGGAGGAAAAAAATTTAGAATACCCTTATATATCTTGTTATGTATGTTTACGGATAGCAAACAATACCTCTTATGTACTTTTTCCACGATATACACCAATCTCCGAGAATTTATCGTCGCAAGGAGGTTTTAAAGGAGGAATGGGCATGTGTTATTTTCATTTCTTAGTCTCTTTGAGCCTATATAATATAGCATACACAAAAATTATAAAATCGTAAATAATATTCAAATATAGTCACAGTATAATAGTCGTCGACCACGACCTTACAATTATACCATAAAGACTTTGCAGTTACACCATGACGACTCTTGGTAAATTTAGGACATAATGGGTTTGTTTTATTCTTTTGAATCGTAATGGCCAACTTAAAAGTCGTTGTGGTACTATTCTAATTCGTCACGGGTTAGGATTTTACCCTGACGACTCGCGTTTGTTTACATTCATCGATTATGACAATATAAAATTTGGTCATCATCTTCGGATAACCTATCAAGAGTCGTCATTGTCTAAAATCTTGGACCTTGGCGACTTTTCATGCCATGTACATGCATATAAAAAGTCATCATGGTCTATGATTTGTGAACATGACGACTCTTTTATAATCGCAATTTTGCGGTTTCTAACCTAAATTAACAACCAAAATATTAAAAATAAGTAGAGTAATGAATTTTCAATTCATTTACTTTCTAATCGGTGTAATTTCTTCTTCCCATTGTTTTCGTCCTTCTTTCAGTTCTTCAACAATTGTTTTTTTCTTTTTCTTCTCTTATAAACTTTTCCTTTGAGCTTATTTATGATTTTTGGGTTATATAAGCATTTTTTTAATTGTTTTTTTATGGAGATATAGTTGTAAAAGAAGCTAATCAGTAATGAAAAAAAATTCGTTCGATGATTATCAACGAAGAATTGAGTTTGTAAAAAATGGAGGAGAAAAATCGTTAGGAGAAAAGAAATTGATTTTAGATTTTAGAATGAAAATAAAAAGAAACTAAGAATTAAATAGATATTAGAATTTTAGGATTAATATTATAGGAAAGTAAAATAGTATTTTATCTCTATTTGATACCCTTTATATATTGAGCATGGATATGAATAAACTTGACAGCTCCCATTTAATCCGCCGATCCCCAATCAAACGAGGTGATTATTCCATATGGCTTGTTGTCTCTTTTTAACTAGAATGTTGGTATTTACACATAGATTATCCAGTTTGGTTTGCATATTAGTTGCTTTGATAAATCTTTATTCTTCCATATAAGTTTTTAAAAGAATCCATATTAATTATGACAGTTTAAATTAATTCCATATAAACTGATGAATATATGATGAAACTTTATAAATCCATACAATTCATTTAAAATAGGAATCCATATTTCTCTGTAAAACTCTTCATTGAATTCACCAAGTAAATATTGACGACAGTTTGTGCTATAAATTTATGTTCTTTATTTTAGCGATACGTTAACATCAATAGTAATTCTTGTATCCAATAAAACGAATTTGGATCACTGTAACCGTAAAAATGTTTGGACTTCCAACTCTAAATCAATCGACAACGAAGCCCTTTTATATTATACGAGTATAGTCTAGAGGTTATAGGCAAGATGATACTATTAATCCTCAAAACTCTCTTTTACGGATATGGACGATTTAGGTTTTTAACACGTGGATCGTATACAGATGAAACTTCCTCGAAACTCTCTTATACGGGTGTGGACGATTTAGGGCTTTTGACACGTGGATTGTATACAGATAGAACTTAACCATTCATATATGAGTCTAGCTCTAATATCATATGAAAAATATTTGGGCTTCCTACCCAAATTAATTGGCAATAATTAAAATGATCGTTTTTTGTTACGAAAACACTAAAGGTAAAACAAAAATAATCTCCCAAATATAGACTAAAATCTTTTTTTATTTTTTTTGTTATTGGATCCATATATTCATACAAGAAAATACCCTCCTTAAAGTACTAGGTGGTAAAAGGCACCATATTAACACCTACGGATGGAAAATCAAATTTGACCTATTTCTAATGGCTTCGTTCATGTTACATATGTATAGAGGCAAGAGGTGTTGTCTGTTATTTTTTCGTTTACTTGTAGTTTATTTTCTTTTTTATTACCGGTATTCTCTTCTATTCCTTTGTTCGCTTTTATTGTTTTGTCCAGTGATAGTGATTTTACCACTACCTACCGTAGCTTGTTTTTACCGTAGACAGGTGATTCTTTAACAATGATTACCTGCACATTCACTATACATTTAGTCGTGCCTTATTCGACATCTGCAAACACCTGTAGGAGTATAATATTAGTAATTAAGTACCCAGTTGCTGCTCAAGCATCGTGATCTCATAATGAATTAACGTACCATCAATTATATAAGCATCTTAATCACCCCAGCTGTTTACCACAAACTAATCTAATCCAATCTTAATCCCATTTTCTTAACCTTTTCGGGTTAAATACTCTAACTTCTCATTATCAACAACAACAACTAATTAAGCAAGTAATTAATTTTCCAATCCAAGATCTAAAATCCCCCAAACCCGAAAGTCTCTTTTAACCCTCTGTCGTGCTAAAAATACAAATCATGACTTCAACATGACAACGTCTACTTCGATCATGGCCATCAGATCAATCCATTCTTTCAAAGTTTTTCCTCCCCATTTTCTTGGCAATCTTCTAAAATAAAATAAAAAGTAAGGTCCCACATTCGCATGTATGCCACGCCAGATCCTAGTGTCATCGCTCTATACGCCGCAGATTCGGTTCCTTGCAATGCGTTAAAAGTACGGAAATCGAGGGAACTGGGCCAAACAAGAAACGAGTGTAGTGCATTTCTGAATTTTTGTTGCAGCTTCAGATGAATCACACTCTTTTTCTTTCTGTTTAGCTTTTTCAGAATATATGCAAGACAAAACTCAGCCGTCAGATAATTTGTATATGATCATCATCTATTTTATATCATGTAAGATGTAAACCTTTTTTACAGAACCCACCAACCGAAAAAGAAGAAGTTAAAAAGACTAACATAACATCCCTTGTCCAAAGTGGAAGAAGGACTCTTATTGTGAATCTGTGATCTACTCAGATTCTCAGAAGTTAAAAGAAAAAAAACCTAATTTGATCTTAAGCCTGACAAAACTGCTATATCTCTAACATAACAACGGTTGCGATTAACTCAAACGGGAAAATCAAGCCCTAATTCAATCTTACAAGTCCTTCCACCAATATCAGAACCGTCCATTTCAATCCTTTGTTTCTTATCAGGACCCACCCGTTGTAACCGACTTGACTCAAAACCGAGTGATAACTCCAACTCAACATCACTATCCTCAGAATGGCATTGTGATTGTGGAACAATATGTTCTAGCTCAGCTAGGCTGCTCACCAGTGAAGCTTCAACAGTTTCAACCGAAAACATACTCTCAGATTCACGGCTATAGCCTCCTTGGTGACTATTGGATGAGTCATGACTTGTATCCCGATTTAACTCATCAGTAAAACTCCGATTCCAGTCCAGAGTACATAGCTGAGTTGACTCATTATGATCATCATCATCGTCAACAATTGGTTCATGATGAACAGATGACTCCGTAGGTGAATGAGCGATCTTGGGTTTAAGCTTAGCTGGTGCCATTGAACTTCTCTTGAACCGGTTACGAGTTTTCACCTTTGTAAGTTCTTGAGAAGCATCAGAGTTGTCATCTTTAGACACGTGTCTAATGTCATAAGCTCCTTTGAAACTAGGACTAACAGCAGCTTCAGATGGGATTTGCATTATCGGAGCACCTTTTAAAACAGCCTCAACAGCGGCTTGACAGAGTTGCCAGCTACCAGACCAAAGTAAGCCGACTGAGCCATAGATTGGGTTCACAATTCTTCCACAAGCCTCATATAAAAGTGATCTAAATATAGCTGAAAATCAAATAAATTACAAATATCTTATTAGAAAAAAAATTTCAGAAAAGAATTTGGGGGTTTTATACAGAAAGAAAGGGATAAAAAGGAAATAGGGAAATTTACCAGGGCGGAGATGTTCAGGACCAGAATTGATGAGGTTCATCAGACCAGCACGACCATAAAACTTGGCGAGAAAGACAGTAGCATTAGCTTGAGATTCAGGGCTTTTGATCCATTGTAAACAAGGTCTGATGCTACAATTTTCACTGCATCCTTTCCGAAGAACACGGCAACCATTACAACTCATCCTCATAGTTGTTTCTCTTGTTGTTTATCAAAACTTTGTAAGCAGTTTACTCTGGTTTTAGAGAGGGAGAAGAGGGAGAGGTGGAGGAGGAGAGAGAAGAGTGAGAAGCGACGAGAAGAATTAGAGGGAGAGAGAGGGAAAGGGAGTATTTAAGTTTGGGAGAGAAATGACGGGCCGTGGTTTTTCAGGTGATGCCGCAGCGGGTTTCCAAACAAACGGTAGTGTGGGAAAACCAGGGGATTTATTATTTTGGAAAGTTGCAAAATCTTAGGATTAAGTAATGTACTGGATATATTAAATACTTTTATTCCTATAATACCCTTAGGAAATTTCTAATTTACGAATTCCGTTTCCATACTCTTTGCCCTTTAGGTTTAACCAAGAGCACCTGTAATAACTTATGCATTGAAGAGTTGATTTCCAGGAAAATGGGAGTATACAGATAAGAAAAATGTACCTTTGTTACAAGCATTACATTCATAACAAGGCCATCTTTTCTATCATAAATGAAACAAATGTTGCCGGACTTCTGTGAAGTGTGAGCGACTTTATTTGTTAAACGTCTAAGAGACTCTTCATTTCTTCCGCCACAAGAAGCAAATAACTTGGGATAATTCCATAAGAGTGAAGACTAGGAAAAGAAATTAAGGGTAAAAGTGTAAGTTAGGTCCTTGTTGGATATATCCGTGATCAAAAGAGTAAACTGGCATAAAGATAGGGTCCATGCCATGCAAGAGTGTCCAAAACCATAAATGTTGGGAGAGTTGCGCGTGTCAATCACGTTCAGACCTTAGACTGCGGGCGGACCGCCACATAACGTGGGGAATCACCCTTTCTTTTTTAACCCTAATCCCACTCCCGGTTTTCTGGAATAACCTCTCTAATAGAAAAACCACTTTATTTTATAATTAAAAAAAAATGAAATAAATATGAATAAAAAAACAATGTCTGGTTTCTGGTTTATATGGAGAAAAGAATGACTGTGGGCGCCTGAGTAGACTAGCCAGCGGTTTTGTTATCCTCTCCTAATGCGTAAAGCTTATCCTTTTAAGGAGGACTTAGTACTTACCTACTTATTTAGCTGTATTCCTCCTTGTTACATATCACTCTTTTTCTGTGTCATCTAAAGTTTTGGATTTTTCTGTCAATTTTGTTTTATTCTAATCTAACAAATTAATCATTTTATTTTTAAGATTAAAATGTAGATGAGATTCAACAAACTAATTCGGTGTATTGGGACTCTGGATTAGCCTTACCTCTTTCCAAGTTTTCTTTTTTTTGGGGTAGCCGACGAGAATTTTGTTGACAGTGACCTCAAAATATCATTAATATCTTTTGATTAGACAAATATACCCATTGACCTATTCCACTATTTAGACCACTATTCCTCAAAAGATAATGGTATTTATAATCTTATTGTATTAGTTACTGTATAATTCTTGTTTTTGATGCTGGATAAACCAGTCATCATCTCTTCAGTTCTTGTGATAATAGATAGTTTATTATTAACAAAAGAAATCCGCCGTTAATGTGATAATTTTTCTGGATGTGTGGGGGAAGATGTGCGGGTAAGCAGGATTTTGAGGGTGAACCGTTTTGGCATTGTACAGAATCGCCGTAGTGCGGACTTTTTTTTTTAATCAAAAGTTTGGAGTTCTATCATGTGCGTAGAATACATATCTAATTTACCACAATCCAGCAAATCAAATTTGTTTGGACAAAACCTATCTACTTAATTTTTAAAAGCATTGAGTTTTTGATCTGATGAAGTGTATTGATCCACAGAACCAATAGAGTCGCTAAATCCTAAGGGACCAGCAAATGCAAATTCATGAATAAAACGTGTGAATTCAAACCACATCATGGAAAACGCTCCTAACAGTTAGCCAACAATCTAAATCAACATCTTTCTAGATTCCATTTTTTATGGTGTCACTGCAATCTAAACCAACATTTTTCTGAATTCATTTTATGGTGTCAGTTTTGGTTGTTGACACCATAATCTGAACTAATTTGTTCCTGGATTTCATTTTATGGTGTCAATTTATGGTTGCTTTATGAGTTTTAGTCTTTTATGTTTGTTGCAGTTTTGCAATCTAAGTGTCTCCCATCCTTTTTCAGCATCAACCACTATCAGCGAGATGATAGGTGTCGTGAAATATATTTGGCCTTATCTTTTTGAAGAGCTAATACAGTTTTGTTATAGTGTGGAAGGAGCGTCCAATGTCATTCATTCATATTTGGATTTAGATTTTTAATTCACTATTTCATCACTAATCGATGTGTTGAAGTTTACTATCCAGCTGATCACTAGTGTGGAAGTTTCATCGGCTGCATCTTCTTCGTCATCATCAAGTTGTATTTCAAACGATGATGTAGTTGGTATAGAAGACGTCACCGACGATTCATCTTTGATTGAAAATGTACTAAGAAAGGTCGATGCATGGGATGATATCCTAAGTGGTGTAGGGCAGGTGTTCGAAAGAGGTGTTGATCAAACTCGTGATGTTGTTATGAAGTATTCAACTCAAAGTGGTTACAAATTTGATATGGTTAAGAGTGAGAAAACATGATACACCGTGCAGTGCAAGTTCAAGAAATTACATAGTTGCCAATGGAGGTTTCATGCGTCTTTCGTTTCCAAAACCAATGATGTTTTTTAATGCAAGAGATATATCCCACATCATTCATGTGATTTATCTTGTTCAGATCCATCCAAGGTTAGAAAGAGGAAGTCCTTTTTGAAAAATATTCTAATAGATGATCTAAGATCATCACCGAAGAAAAAGACTGCAGCTGATGTCAAGGATTTGCTCCATAGAGAATACGGAGTTGAGCTTACATATAGTCAGGCTTACCATGGTTTTTAATTCAACAAAAAATGTCTTTAGGGTGATGACATCAAGTCTTATTGAGACTTTGTTTGGTATTCTGATGTCGTTAGACGTTGCAATCCTGGAACGTCGTCAAGTTTGATTATGATAGTGGAACACGTCAGTTCCAAAGGTTTTTTTGTTGCTTTTGAATCTTCCATCACTGGTTTTAATACTTATTGCAGTCCTATCCTAATTATCGATGCTAACTTTCTCATTGGGAAGTTCAAGGGGGGTCTTATGGTTGCTTGCAGCAAAACTGGTAATCAAGGTATGGATTTTTAATCTTTTACTCTTTAATCGTATCCATTTCTAACTTTTTCTCTTTTCAAAAATGGTTACCAATGCATGAATGTTTTACTCAGCAAAACTAAGTACTAGGATTCATGTACTTTAGTATGCTTTGTACTGTATTCTGGTTTTTGGAACAAACTATTCTAGGATTTCATTTTTTATGCTGTCAAATTTGGTTAATGACACCATATTCTGTAGCTAACTTGTTCCCTGGTTCAGGGTTCAAGGGTATAGGGTTTAGGCTTTCACGGTGAACACTGAAACTTGTTCCCAGGGTTGTTGACACTAGTTATTTCATTTCTTATGCTGTCAAATTTGGTTGTTGACACCATATCTGTAGCTAACTTATTCAATCTCTTTTGTTGTTGACACCATAATCTGTACCTAACTTGTTTATCACTTATTTTTAAAAAAAATTTGGTTTTTGGATTTTCGTAGAGATCTATCCAGTTGAATTTGGAGTTGTTCCTTGTGAAAATGGTGAGAGTTGGTGTTGGTTTTTAATAAATTTGAAGAAAATTGTCCGTGAAGATCGTGAATTGACCATCATATCAGATCGCGAAACCGGTCTTTTGAAGTATATCCCTGAGATCTTCCTGAATACTTCGCATTCGTACTGCTTTTACCATATGAAAGAAAATATTCTCCTTCCAAAGGGAAAGAGTAGAGAAACCGCTGTCAAGTTATTCCTAGAGTGCTACAATACATTAACAAAGGAAAAATTTCTTGCTGCAGCGATGAATATGAGCAATATGAAATTGAATACATTTATTGATTGGATGGTAAAGATACCATTGAAGAATTGGGTTGCTCATGCATTTCTAGGAAAAAGGTATGGGCAGAACACCTCAAATGTTGCTGAAATCTTTAATAGTTGGATTAGGAATGAGAAGCAGCTTCTAGTACTTGAGTTGGTCGATGCTATTCGTGCTAAGTGAATGGAGCAGAATTACAAGAGGAAATTGGAGTCTAGTAAGTGGACTACAAGGCTTACTCCGTGGATGCAAGCTAGGTTGAACAAGAGGATAAATGACTGTCCTGTCTACAATGTTCGAAGATCAAGTGAGAAGGTTTTTGAGGTTATTTCTCCAACCGGAAATCATACGGTGGACTTGGATGCTCAAACGTGTACTTGTAATTGGTGGCATAAGCTTAGTTTTCCTTGCACGCATTCGATGAAAGCAACGTGGCAGATTAGAGAAGATGAACCATACAAGCACATCATCCCTTTTTATACTATGGAGTTCTACAAAGGTTTGTATTCTTGACCCATCTAACGTAATATGAAAAACTGATAAGTGCATAATTTACATAATTTGATTATCAATTTCCTATGCTTTTCTTAGTTATTTCTCTTGTATTTTGCCATTTTATGTTTGTTTTGAATTTTATAGGTCTTTTAAAGTCATATGAAACGAAAGAAGAATAAATCATCCAAGTGGAGCGAAAAAGGCAAGAAGGTCATCTCATAGGGAAGTGATATCGAGAGCTTATCTGAGGATAAAGAGCAACCATATGAAATTAAATAGATAACTAAGAAGGGAAGCCAAATAAGGGGCGCATAAATCCGTGATTCTTTCGGACCTAGAAACTAGGTCGTGACACCCACAATCAACTTTACTTCTTTATCGCTCCGATCAGGTGAACCAGCTATCTTAGCTTCGTGCTGCCACTGCTAGCGTTTGTATGATGGTTACTTACGATGGGAGTTGAGACAGTGACGAGCAGGTAGTCAGCCTGTAATGAAAATGAAAGTTTGGGTTTTGATGGGTTTCCAGCGAGAAGAATTTTGGGTTGGTTTTGAATTGTATTTGGAAGAGTAAAGTTGGTGGTTATGAATGGGTTGAGATCGGAAATAAATCCAATAAGAACTAATTTCGCTGTGATGGAACATAGAGCAATAGGAGAAGAATCAGTTTTTGATCCAATTTCCGGCCGAGAAAAGAGAAGAACAAGATTTACAGGGAAGTGATATGTGTTGAAGGGTGTTCTGTGGTTCAAACTAGTGAGCTCAGGTGGAACTAGGGCAGTAAAATGGTTCGAGTTTACATAAGAGTTGAAGATTAAAGAAGAATGTTGATGTCGTGGTCTGAGTTGGATAATGAAGTGGAGTTTCGGTGATGGATGTGAGTGAGAGAAAAGGTAGGAAAAAGTGTTGCCGTGAATGAATTTGGGTGGTTTGTTGCTGTGGTTTCAATACAAGAAAACAAGAAGAGAAGATTTAACTGCAGTTGTGAATTGAATGGGTTTTACGAGTTAATTGTAAATGAATGATGTATGTTTGAATGAAATCTTACATGGACGAAGAATTGACTGGTCGGAAACACAAGCAAAGTCTTGTCGGAAATACCAAACAGAAACGCACACTATGTGTTCGCTAAAAATCCTCAATGAATTGTCGTGAGTTAAAGAGTAGAAATTGTGAAACTGACGGGCTTAGTAAGACTATGGGATTTTTTTAAGGCCTTATGTGGTCGTCAGTTGGGTAAGAAAGATTTGTGGCATCTTTGCCAAGGGTATGTGGACTTGATTTAATTATGGAAACCCAGGGTTAGTGTTTTATTCTAATAAAGATTCTACAAGAGAGAAAGATATATAAAAGCAACTTCAATAAGAGAGAGAAATATCTAGGTTTTTACCTAGTTCTCTTATCAGATCTTCTACTTATATTTTGTAGGTTTGTGAGGGAAGAATTCTCACATCTAGGGTTTACAATTTTACTTCTTCAATTGTGTGAACTCCAATAATTATGAGTAGTTAATTTTATTTTTGGTTAGGGAATAGTTGAATTTTACAATACTTGATTCTTTGAATTAATATATTAATTTTGTATCAATTTTATCTTTTATGATTCACTACAAATATCGCCATGTATGATTTGAGTGTTTGTATCGTCGAGTGGCCAATTGATCGAACTCATATCCATATTTGTAGCTAATTTAGGGTTTATTATACGCAAAAGTGATATTCCTTGAATACAGGTAGCATAAATATGGTTATTGCTTGTAGTGATATATCCTAGTAATCATATGTGAATCGTGACCTTTGTTAAATTGAATTAGTGTGTTTCCACGTTCAATTGCATTGATTAGCCTAATTTAATGAATCTTAATGCTCTTCGAGAATTTAACTTGATTAGTGCTTCTTACACGTTAGGTTGTTCTCTTGGTAGAATTCATATTCGCATCTTTTGAATGTGTTGTTGATGACTTAAGGAAATTTGCGGGATATTCTTGCGATCAAGGTATTCTAGGGCTTTTGAGAAAACGAGATTAAATATCAATTCTAATTATTAGTACAAGAACCTTAGCCAATATTCTCAACTTATTGATTCTTTTATACAATTTCTTAGCTTTCTTAATTAGTTTAATTTACTTTTATTGAATTTGAAAATCCCCCATGTTTACATAAGTTTTCGAAACATATAACAACCAAAACCTCCTCGTGGGAACGATCCTTTCTTACCCTTGCTTCACAATAAATCATAAGTAGTGAGAAAGTAATCAATAATTTTAACGTGCAAACGACCTCATCAAATTTTGGCGCCGCTGCCGGGGAGGCACCGTATTGTTATCTGTTTTTGATTTCTTATTTTTGTTTTTAGTTTTAATTTTTAATTTTATTTCTGAGTTTTTTTTTCTTCTTATTTTTGATTATAACCTAGTTTTGAGAATCTTATTTCAGGTACTTATTTTTCATGGAAGGAGCATATTACAATAATCAATACGGTTTTCAACCTCAACAAGATTATGACAATTGTATACCACCTTTGGGATACAACCAAAACCAATTCATTGGCTATGATCAAAATCCTAGAGAACTTTATGGTGATTTTCATACACACCAATAACCTTGTAGTCGGTATGTAACTCAACCACAAAGGTGGGACAATTATACTTCTAATTGGCTTTATTTAAGTTGTATGCATGTTATGAATGGATTACAAGACTTGCAACATAGACTAGACCAACTTGATCGTGATAGAGAGAATGTTGCATGAACTGAATTTTACAATAGTTTACCTTACCCAACTCCCGATCGTAGTTATGATCATTCACCTATTCAAAGGGAAGAGTCATGGGCGAGAGATTCTACTGTAGTTAATGGTAGGAAGCGTATGAATGTTAGAAAACTTGCTCAGAAACTATACAAGGTTGAAGATGATGGAGCCCCGGAAGAACTTCTCGAAGAAATTAATAGGACCATTTGTATGGAAATCAAACGACCTACTAATAAAGGTTGTGAAACCGATGAAGATTCTGATTATTGTGAATCTGAAAACGAAGAAGAGTATGTTGACAATGAAACTGAATTGAAAGATATTGTGGAAGACCCAATTGAACTTGACAAGAATTATAATGATAATGTTGATGCTGAAATTTTCATTAAGGCGGAGACGGATGAAGATTGGTTAAGAGTTTGATAGAGGACCATAATACACATGAGGTGAGTAATTCACTTGAATTCTTTAAGGATGAAGAGGATCCCGTGATACAAGAGATTGTGCAAGGTTTGACTAATTCCTTGCCTATTCTTCTCCTTTACCTCTTATTGGCTTGAATGTATGTGCTTCGGAAGTATTGTGGACTTACTTTGCTTCTCAATATCCCCCATCAGAGATACTTGATTCTCTTCCTGTGCAGTTTTTTAAAGAGGAAACTATAGAAGTTCCCAAATTCTATGTTCTCTATACACTTCCAAGTGTAGGAAAGACTAAGTAAGGGGGAAACTTCTATCGGGCGGCAAGTTCAATTCTATTTTCTTATACTAATATTCTTGTGAAGCTACTGTTAGAATTGCATTTTTTTTTCTATGGGTGGATTCCCAAATTTTTAAATTGTTGGTCTACGGGTGATTAAAGAGTCGGGATGACGACTGTAAATCGAGCGTTGCATGGGAGGCAACCTATCGGTTTAGTATTTCTTTTACTTTTTCTTGTTGTTTCTGAATTTTCATCTCGTTGTAAGATTTCCCACCTTGATTTTACATTGGAGGAGTCAATTTACATTGAGTACAATGTAAAGTTTGAGTGTGGGGGAGTGTTAAGAATATAAAATTCTAAAGTATTCACTTTTAGGTAAATTTTTTTTTAACTTTTTTGTAACTATTTGCGTGAAACCTCCAACTTTTAGATATTTTAGAGTCACTTAGTATACTTCTAGATAAGTTTACATACGGAGTTTTTACCGAAATAACTGAACTTAGAATTATTAGAGAAATATATTCGGGTTTCTTAGTTGTTGAGAGGTTAGAGCTGACAAAAAGGGACTTAAACCGCTGGTGGCGAACTAGGTGCAGAAAAAATACAGTATTAGAGAAGTTGATCATTCAATACCTATGAGTGAGGCACCAAACCTTCAATTCTTGGTACCTGTCTAAATTATCCACTTAGAGTGTTTCATCTGCACAAATTCCGGGTAGAATGATGAGCTATCCAACATCGTACCAATTTTCAGCACTACTTTTTGATCTATTGAGTGATAATTCTATCAATCATGAGGGTGACATCAGAATTGCGAAAAAACATTACCCTGTAGTTTGATTTGCAGTTGGCATGATTCTCTCTCTCGACAACAACAGGTCCATAGAAACACCATTATCATCAACAAGCGGAATATTACAAATTTGAAGAAAGTTGAAGATGATCAAGGTTTACAAGCAATGTTACAAGAGCAAAATTCAGATTCAAAGTGAAGTGACAATACAAGGAGAAGAATTCTATGTACAAGTTGAAGAACTTATGTACAAGAGAGAAGAAGAATCAAGTGGTAAAGTCCTTATCCCACGACCATATTAGTTTATCATATGTTTTAATTTTATTTTTATTTTTCAGTTTGTACTTCATATGTTATTGTCTAAAAAAAATCAGAAAAAAAAAGAAAAAAATATTTGTTTTATTGCTTTAGTGTGTATTTGTGTTTGTATTTATTCGTTAAGGCCGTGGGAAAGAAAAAAATCTATTCAGAAGTTTTAAACAACAAGAATTTGAGAAGAAAAGAGTTAAAAAATTGTCGAAGTTCTATGAAGTTCAAGATTTCATTATCTACAGTTGAAGCTGAAGACCAAGATGTTTCTATTGGACGCTATGAGAGTGGTGTTGATTGTAGATTGGATGAGAAAGTGAGTGAGCATTCCCATCCTCGCATAGTGGTTAGTTTCCTTTTGTAGAGATCATCAGAAACAGGTATCCCATGTTTCTATGGGATATTCAAAAGGTTTTCCCTTCCCACAATTCAACGTGTGCAGGGTTTCTATCTTAATTCTTGCCTACACACATGAGAACCATAAAGTGCGTCTTTTGAGTGCAAATTCATAAAACCCTATTGGTGAGGCATAAGTCGAAATATTCGCTCCCGAACCTGAATTCTTTCATATGGTGGTTTTCTCCTAGCTCAAGAGTTAAGCATGGGAATAATGTTCTTTGATACATCTAACTTCTTATTATTAGTGTGCAAAAACTTTATGTCCTTTTAGCTCTTTGGATGCATGTGCTTTGGATTATTTGAAAGTTGGAGTAGGTTTTGTGGATAAATCTCTTGTAAACCCTCACGAGACCATAACTCGTCCACTAGGGACACCTAGGGGTTTAAAGTCTTGTTACACATGCTAAGTGTAATCGTATCCTCAACGAAAGGGAGTTGTATATTTTAGTTTAGATTAGTTAAGGTTATTTTTCTCGAGGACTAGCAAAACGCAAGTGTGGGAGAATTTGATAAATGTATAATTTACATAATTTGAATATTAATTTCCTATGCTTTTCTTAGTTATTTCTCTTTTATTTTACGTATTTTACGTTTGTTTTGAGTTTTATAGGTCTTTTGGAATCATATGAAACGAAAGAAGAAAAAATCATCCAAGTGGAGCGAAAAAGGCAAGAAGGTCATCTCATAGGCAAGTGATATCGAGAGCTCATCCGAGGATAAAGATCAACCGGATGAATTTAAATAGATAACTAAGAAGGGAAGCCAAATAAGGGGCGCCTAAATCCATGATTCTTTCAGACCTAGAAACTAGGTCGTAACACCCACAATCAACTCTACTTCTTTATTGCTCCGATCGAGTGAACCAGCTATCTTAGCTTCGTGCTGCCACTGCTAGCGTTTGTCTGATGGTTACTTGCGATGGGAGTTGAGGCAGTGACGAGCAGGTAGTCAGCCTGTAATGAAAAGGAAAGTTTGGGTTTTGATGGGTTTCCAGCGAGAAAATTTTTGGGTTGGTTTTGAATTGTATTTGGAAGAGTAAAGTTGGTGGTTATGAATGGGTTGAGATCGAAAATAAATCCAACAAGAACTAATTCCGTTGTGATGGAAAATAGAGCAACAGGAGAAGAATCAGTTTTGGCTCCAATTTTCGGCCGAGAAAAGAGAAGAACAAGATTTACAGGGAAGTGATATGTGTTGAAGGGTGTTATGTGGTTCGAATTAGTGAGCTCATGTGGAACTAGGGGAATAAAATGGTTCGAGATTACATAAGAGTTGAAGATTAAAGAAGAATGTTGATGTTGTGGTGTGTATTGGTTTATTGCCGTGAATCGAGTGTGATAGTGGTTTGTGGTTGCAGACAAAAGGTGGGATCGATTAAGATGAAAACATGGAAGATAGTAGTGCTGTGAATTGAATGGATAATGAAGTGGAGTTTTGGTGATGGTTGTGAGTAAGAGAAAAGGTAGGAAAGAAGTGCTGCCGTGAATGAATTTGGGTGGTTTGCTACTGTGGTTTCAAAGCAAGAAAACAAGAAGAGAAGATTTAACTGCAGTTGTGAATTGAATGGGTTTTACGAGTTAATTGTGAATGAATGAGGTATGTTTGAATGAAATCTTGCAGGAACGAAGAATTGACTGGTCGGAAACACAAGCAAAGTCTTGTCGGAAATACCAAACAGAAACGCACACTATGTGTTCGCTAAAAATCCTCAATGAATTGCCGTGAGTTAAAGAGTATAAATTGTGAAACTGACAGGCTTAGTAAGACTATGGGCTTTGTTTAAGGCCTGATGCGGTCGTTGGTTGGGTCAGACAGATTTGTGGTATCTTTGCCAAGGGTATGTGGATTTGATTTAATTATGGAAACCCAGGGTTAGAGTTCTATTTTAAGAAGGATTCTACGAAGGAGAAAGATATATATGATCAACTTCAACAAGAGGGATAAATATCTAGGTTTTTTATCTAGTTCTATTCTCACCTCTTCTACTTCTTTTTGTAGGTTTACGTGGGAAGAATTTTCAATCTAGGGTTTGCAATTTTATTTCTTCAATTGTGTGAACTCCATTAATTATGATTAGTTAATTTTATTTATGGTTAGGGAATATTTGAATTTTACAATACACGAATCTTTGAATTAATACATTAGTTTTGTCTCAATTTTATCGTTTATGATTTACTACAAATATTGCCATGTAATTTGAGTGTTTGTATCGTCGAGTGGCCAATTGATTAGTGCTTCTTACACGTTAGGTTGTTTTCTTGGTAGAATGCATGTTCGCATCTTTTTAATGTGTTTGTTGATGGCTTAAGGAAATTTGCGGGATATTCTTAAGATTAAGGTATTCTAGGGATTTTGATAAAACGAGATTAAATATCCATTCTAATTATTAATACAAGAACATGTCTTGTGAATGAAAACGAAACCTTAGCCAATATTCTCAACTTATTGATTCTTTTCTATAATTTCTTATCTTTCTTAATTAGTTTAATGTACTTTCATTGAATATGAAAATCCCCCCTGATGAGTTAAGGAAATTTAGGGGATATTCTTGCGATTAAGGCATTCTAGGCACCAACATTTCGCAGGCAGTCCAATTGCAGTATGTCAGTTTCCAGGCTCCAGTTTTGTTTTTGTTACATTAGTAGAATACTTTTCAATTGTGTCAACTTTGGTTGTTGACATCAGGTTTTGGGATCAACTTCCATTGTTGACACCATAATATAGAATATATGTTCATGGATTCCAGGTTTTCAGTGTCAACTTCCATTATTGACATCAATTTTTGGGATCAACTTCCATTGTTGACACCATAATATGGGATTCCAACTTTGTTGGATCAACTTCCATTGTTGACACGACATATTGGTGTCAACAATAGTTGTTGACACTCCAAAAAACAAATTTTTGCAAGGATCCATCTGTATTTTTAAGTCTTCTCTATTTTAGTTATTCACCTGCATTTTTTTTTAACTATAACAAACCAATAATTCATTCATTCATGATAGATAACAATAACAATTAAGTAATAATATGTCAATAACTCTAAAAGTAGTTTCACACTTAGATTAACATGTTTAATCCCACTATACTAAAATAAGATGTTTTTTTTTTCAGACCTACATTAAAAATGTTTTAGTACCATGAATAGACCTACATCTCATAATATGTTAAATACCATATACATGTCTATATTAGTCAAGGTTTTCAACTGAGTTCTGGTAATTGAATTATCTCTTGAACCGAGTCAGTAAGTTGTTGGTCTTCTACAGAGCCGGTAATTGTTAGACTTGTTGGTTCTTTTCTAGATTCCATGCACCAAGTTCTCCCAAGATTCATGCTGACATATTCACTCTCTTATTTTGCATCTTCTCATGTATGTTGCGGATCTCGACCAGATGCTCGCAGTTCCCATACTTTTCCAAGGTCTTCAAGTACAAGCACACGTGTATTGCACAATCAACCCCCTCTTTTTGTGGGACAATGTAGTTCTCAAACCTTGATGATACTTCTTCACTTGTCTGAGGATCTATGTGTCCCATTTCATTGAGCACTTCAGTAATTGTTTTTTTTCATGATAAGATACTGCATGGTATATCCTAAATTCTTAAAAGCAGAGTTGTACACTTGCCATTTTCCTCTTGTCAGCCCAAGCACCACCAATGGTATGTATTTCCTGCCCTATCAGTCAGGCACATTGGTATTAGGAGGAATATCTCACCAATATTCACGATACCCACATTGTAATGATCCCTTAACTTCCTTGCAAGACCACATTTCTCTACTTTTCTTGCATCTGCAGTGGCTACAACTCTTCTTAAGTATAGCTGCATCATTTTTGTTATAGTTTTCAGCATCAATCTTTTCAATTTGTTTTGTTTGTCATTATGATTCATTAAAAACAAAAAGATTTCCGTTAGTTACGTAATCATTTGTTGACAAAATCAAGTGCTTCATGTATCTCTGTTAATTCGGGTTTTCCATCTTGGAGTGCAGAATAGTGACGTAGTAATCAATAATCTTTCCATTAATATTTTTGTTATCTATCAGACACTGGATATGCCTTCCGTTAATGCTCGTTTGAGCCAAACCATTGCAGTAATAACAACTATAAGCAGTTGGGCTGCATTTTCAAAAAACAAAAAATCTTAAATAAAATGTATTTTTCATGAAGTAATCTAATTCAAAGATGAACTGCAACCTACATTACAATCATTTTTTGCATATTTTTGTGAGATCAACTTTGATTGTTGATACCAGTTTATGGTGTCAACTTCTATTGTTGATCCCATAATGTTGAGTCAGTTTGTTTTGGATTACAGTTTTTGGTGTCAACTCCATTGTTGATACCAGTTTTCAGAATTAAATTTTGTTTGTTGACACTAAAAAATAAAGTTCATGTGATGTGAGTTACTTACCATTCTGTCGCATTCTTAAAGAATGGCCGAAGGACTTTTTCTTCTTCCGCACTGCATGATTTCCATAGTTTCAGCTTTTCTGTTCTCTTCAACTTTTCTGGTTCTGCTGGTATGACGTCAATGTAGTATTCGAGATCAACTATATCAACAAATTTTGGTTTTTTATTTGATCCTTCCTTCTTTGCTTTCTTTTTATTTTTACCATCAGCAGTGCAGTCGTCAAAATTAGATGGCCACTTTCTTGGTCTCGTTGTATTCTTCACACCCTTTTCAATTGAACCCATCATATGGTCCTTCAATTGTTCATGACTCTCTGACTCTTTTGCACTAACCAACTGTATCTCAGAATATTTCTCTTCGGTTGTCCCTTCAATGGAATCTACTTGGTATATTTCCTTCAACCCTTTTCTACATGCTTCTTCTGTTGAGGTTACAGAAAGATCCAAGTCCATTTGTTCTTCTGCTGGAGGTGTTGGAGATGCATCTAATGTTGTTGTTATCAAGTTGAAAGTTGGTATAGTACCTGAAGGCACATACCCAGATGTATTTAGATGCATTACTGTAAGAGGAGGAGTTGTATAAATTACCATGTCTCCCGTCATTTGCAGCATCTTCTTCACACCATCTTCTATAACAACATGATTCTTCTCTTGTGCCAATGCAACAGTTTGGTCAATGCCTGTGATGATTGAATTGATCTGTAACATAATTTGTTTGTTTGTTTATTCATCTCTTACAACGTTGAATCCCTCCCTCCAAGAGTTCAAACACATATTTTTCTCGGGTTTTTTCTCCGCCTTTCCGCAATCATAGCCTTTCTTCCATGACCTTTCTTGAGTTCCCATTTCACTTGGAATTTCCACTGTCAGCGAGTCGATCAGTTTATTTCCTTCTAGTGGTTGTCCACTACTCTCACTTTCCTCATTCATCAAATATTTGACTTCAGTGTCCACATTCATTTCATTTTCTTCTGTCAGTGGATTGTCCCCTTGAAAGTACAACTCATTTTCATTCTGTTTTGTAAAGTCTTCGACGGTATCCCCTTTTCTAAATGATTCTCCCACTGGATTCATTCTGACTCTCTGGAAGTTGCTGAGTCTTTGGAATTTTCTGTTTCTTTTCTTGCACTTGCTTCTTTTATCTTCTTTTCCCTTACTTCCCATTCCTTCAATTGGTTTGTCAATCACTGGAGTTTCCTCGAAAGCTTTAACTTCCAGTTGCATGACGTCTTTGTTCTTCTCAACCAGATTTCTCAAGTAGATCGTGATGTTGACAAACATTGTTATTTTATTATTTCTCTCGTACGCGATTTCTTGCTTTTCATAATGAAGTAATATGTTCTCTTCTAATAGTTCCTCATTCTTCTTCTTCTCCTCTTCTAATTCCCCTGCAGGTCCTGCTAGGTCAATTAGATGGGTTTCTTCTTCTGATGGTGCATCCACACAATCTTGATAAAACTGCAAAGCAATGCATAATATAGTAAGCAAAACACAGTGCTAATATGGCATAAACTTTGGTTGTTGACACCACAAAAATGTAATCAACAGGTTTATGGATGTTTCAATTTGTGTCAACTTTGATTGTTGACACAGTTTTATGGTATCAACTTCCATTGTTGACACCACAAAAATGTAATCAACGGGTTCATGGATCTTCAGTTTTGTATCAACTTTGGTTTTTGACACATGTTTATTGTATCAACTTCCATTGGTAACACCAAAAAATAAAAATATATTTTTTTTTACCATGCTATTGATGTAATGTATCTAACATACTTGTAATATTGGATACTAACATTCATTCACTTAAGAATATTTATAAAGCAATCTAGTATCATGTTGTACCAATTTCTTATCGCAGACCTATCAAAGTGCTTACAAAACATATATATCAACAATAAAGAACAAAAACTAGTTTACCTTGTTTGTGAACCACTTTATGTCGATGCTCTTTCCCTCGACTTTTTTTGCCAAAATTTGTTGTAAGTTGATTGCACAATGTTGTTTGGTTCCATCCGAGGTATCTCGGATTTAATGTTTCAAACCCTTTCCTCTTTTCGATATAGCCTTTTATCTGTTCGCAGAATACAACAAATAGAGAAACAAAGTGTTTAATATTCTTTCACAAAATAAACAGGTTGCATTATTCAACTCTTCACAAAATAAACAGGTTTTCTCTTACCCGTAGAAAAGGTGTGCAGCCAATAACACTTCCATTATGTCCTTTTTGGTCTTGTTCATGAGATAGTTCACAATGTGGTATGGCCACAAAACTTGATCGATGAGGAAGATGTGCGACAACCACTTCCTTGAAAAGCTTGATGCTCCCGAATCTGTAAAGAAAAAAACGGTGCAAAGCCACATAGCAAACAATCACAAGAAGTATTGTGGGTCACTCTCAACTTTTGCTGCAACTTCAATTTCTTTTCCACTTATTTCCTTGTTATCTTATCTTGACAATCAGGGTCTTTCTCTAATCGAAAATTGGTATTCAAGAATTCCGTATGCTCAACTCCTGGTCTTGCTTTTAGAATCTTCTTCACTTCGACCCTCTCTACAAGTCTTCTGAAGCTAAAGATAAGAGCAAAATCATTTGATATTAGTGCACACGGTATGAATTTGCCAAATTTTAACTTCTTGGTGGTTGAGTTATATTCACTAAGTATAAGCTCCATCGCAAGTGGATTTTTAGTCAAACATTTGTCACCGATCACTTCTGCAACATTATTTCTGTAAAATAGTCTGAACAAGGGAAATAAAGGACATGCTTTCAATGCTTCTGAGTTGATAGATTTCTTCTTCTTATCAGTTGAATCATCCTCTACTTTAATAAAATTGTATAAAAACTTTCCCATTTCAATTATTGGAATCAAACCAGCTTTGTACTTAGACTCCTTTTCCTTCGATTTACCTCCATACAGACAAATCAATCATTTATTTAGTTTCTTTTTGAAATAAACTTAAAGATTTAATTGCATACATACTCAAGTCAATCATTTTTACCTTTTTTAGCTGGCTGCGATTTCTCCTCTTCTTCTTCTTTTTCCTCTCTTTATTCTTGTGTTTCTTCTTCTTCTTATTCTTCTTCTTGTCAATCTTTCTTCTTTTCCCTTTCGTTTTGTTTCTTTAACTTTGTTAACTTCTTGAGATTCCTCATCTTCTTATTTTACTTCAGCTTTCTTCTTCGTCTTTTGTTTTGGTTCTTTAACTTGGTTTACTTTTTATGATTCATCTTCTTCTTGATCATTCTTCACTTTCCTTGTTGATATCCTCATTTTTTCTCAATCTTCTTTCAAACAAATACAAAATAATTAGCATTTCCCAATTATATAATGCGTGTAATCTTCATTTATAAAATACATCTTTATTACCCACAATAGACTTTGGTATCAACAACCATAGTTGACACAAAACATGCCCTGGATTCCATTTTGTATGGTGTCAACTTTGATTATTGACACCATAATCTGTGTGAAACTTGTATTTTAGTGGTGTCAACTTCTATTGTTGATCCAAGTTATTGGTTTCAACTTCCACTGTTGACACCAACTTTATCAACTGAATGCTCAAACTTGAAAGCATTCAGGTTCATAACTTTAAAGTTATTTTGTTTTTCTACATGTTCAACTTAGGAATTGGTTTTACCACATGATTTGACGAACACCCACTCAGCTTGTAATTTAATGACTCTTAACACTACAGGACAATGTCTACAAGTAAAACGTTTTAACGATTGTTTTTTCACAAACAATTTAGTCGTATAAAAAATCAGTAGACACATTGTGTTTCAAATGAGATTCACAAAGTATCAATCTAAAGTCGCATAAAAAGTTTTATTGATTGTTACAACAATAAAAATCTAAAGTCGAATACCAACAAAGTGCATTTCATAATACTTCAGGCAGTAATACCAAGTATATAAAGAACACTAACAATGAAACATATAAAGCCCTTGCCATGAACATCTATTAAAAACTATTAAGCACTCATCATGCATCATTCAAAATCAGTGAAATTAACATATACACTTTGAGTTTTACCTGATATTTTTTCCTTTAGAAACACCAACAACGCAGTTCAATTTTTTTGTTTCGATCACATGCAACAACAAATCATAACAAAATTAGTAGCAAATCTAAGAAAATTCATCTGTACTAAATCAGTTCTTAAAATTAATAATTTGTACGTGGAAAACCTTATCCACCGGTTTTGAACAACACAAATTTATAGAAAAACTTTTAAATTTGAGTTTTTAATAATTGACACACATGCGGGACTTTATCCACCGATTTTAGGCACAAAAATTTGTAGAAAAACTTTTAAATTTGAGTTTTTTAGCAACGGCACACGTGGGAAACCTTATCCACTGAGGGTTTTCATTAACAATCGGTCAATATGAATGTCAATATCGACCGATTATAGAGTTTGATTTTTAAAAATCGGTTGATATGAGCACCCGTATACACTGATTCCTCATGTTCTTCGTCAATGAAGAACATCAAACCATAATCGGTATACGTGTGTTATCTTATCTGCCGATTCTAGTTTGATGTTCTTAAAAGAAAATCACAATTCAAATGTTTTTCAAAAGAAAGTTTGACATTTTTCATTCATTTTTAGATCGGTTTTGAGAGATTTAGGAACGAACCAAAATATTTTTTTAAATATAAAAATTAAAAATGAAAAAATAAAAATAAAGACAATTAATTAATTAATTGGATAATAAATAAAATATTTGGTATTCAAGATAAGGATAAAAATGTAATTCTAACTAGTGAGATTAACTTAGTACATTTACTCTTTTTAGATAAAGGGGTTTTGATTCGATTTCATAATGACCCTATTTTAACTTTTAGTGGTAGGGCCAAAAAAATTTGGCAGACCAAAAACTAGCCAGGATATTTTACTAGACATCAAACGAAATATTTTGACAATTTTTGAGTACGTCAAATTTAACAGTTAAACTAGGCGAGTGATATTTTTTTATATATAATTTTAGTTTTACTGATAACAAATCAAGATTTCATAGATTCCAAGTATATCAAAAGTTAATTGGTGTTTGGTACTTAGGTTTTGTCCAACATTAGTCTTTGGTCTAATATTTATCCAATATTAGAGTTTGGTACCTGGACTTGACGTTGACTTATGTTGACTAGGTTAAGTCGAATTTTAATTAATTTTGTATATTTTTTCAATATTATAAATTTACCCTTAGATCCAAGGGTCCATGATAAAAACATTAAATCAACAGTTATAGTAGAACATCCAAAGCTTAACAATAACTATCTATTCCTATTCAGCACCAACAACAACCTCCTCCTTCCTGCGCGTATCAAAAGCTCCACAACCTTGTTAGCCCCTTTGACATAGCTCACATAATCAGCATAACCCATATAAAAATCATCCATCCATATTCAATCTGAATTGATCACATCTTCTTTTCTTCTCCAAACCCTAATTTCCAATTCATTCGCAAAACCCAATTTTAAAATCATACAAATCCCAAAAGATTTCAATAATTGAAGCTTAAATTTGAAATCGATGTTACATGAATGATTATCAGTTTCCATTGAGTTGAAGTTGAGAGGGATATGGGTTCTCTATCATGGGTTCATATGATAAACAAATTGAGTTCAATTTGAAATTTAAGGCTCGAATCTAAGAGTTGGGTCTCTGATTTGATTTGAATTAAGGAAAAACGAGGTTGTCATCGTTTTGCAGTTTTGGGTTTTATCATGAACGGGGAACAGCTGCACACAGTGAAAAGAAGACATAAGCAATAGAGTTGTTGGTATGGTATAAATTTTGGGGATTTGAAGCAGTAAATTGAAATTAGGGTTAGAAGGAAACTGAAGCTCTGATGCTGATAGTATAAATGGATTATGCTGGTGTTTATTGGTATAGATCGATGCATTAAAGTTGTGGAATTGCAGCTTAAATAAAATGTGAACCCTGGCTGAGTTTGGATGGACTGGTAGATGAATGTTAGACATGGATTTTTGCCTGAGAAGAGGATGGGAGCTATGGTGGTGAAACTGAGTGTATTGGTTTGGTTTGCAGTGATGGATTGCAGTTGACAGGGTCTTGTTTTGATTTGATTCAGAAATTTGGGGTTTCCTTTTGATTCAGAAATTGAGATTTCTATTTAGTGAAATCGTGCTCTCGATTAAATTATGGAAATTAGGCTTTTGTTTGATTCAGTTTTCCTAATTTGGAAAACATTTTTGTTAATGGTGGTGGCTGAGACAGGAAAGAAGGCGGTAGATGGTTTCAGTGGGAAGGAAGAAGATGAACGCAAGACAAAGAGATTTTAGACTTAGTTTTAAGGAAGGACATTAACCGTAAACTCATCTAATAATTAGATTATATATATATATTTTTAATAATTATTAAACAGAACTTTAAACTTAACTTAGTCAATGGAGGTCAACATCAAGTCTAAATACCAAACTTTAATATTGCACAAATATTAGATCAAACACTAAAACTGGATACAACCTAAGTACTAAACTCTATTAACCCATATCAAAATCACCCATCTAAAACAATACCTTTGTAGGTATGATTGAAAACAAGAAGAAATTTTAAACCTCACCTCATAATGTTCACATCTAGTACTCAGAATGTTTCTGGTTGAGCTGGGCTTAACTCGAACATTTACTATGTATTTTTATAAATAAGATTTACATGAACTAAATTTCGTTTGCGGACTGAAATTTACAAGCGGGTTTTATTGGCCTCTCTTTAAAAACTACAGTATTTTGTTATTATAAACTGTTGATGCTTGGAATGTGGACTTTGTGGAAATGTTAGTGCAAAGCTATTTAATTTGGAATTTTTGGCATAAATTTTTTTCACCTAGTCGATTATTCGGCAAATATTGCCGAATTTTAATCACAATGGAATTGCCATATGAACTTGCCAAAAAATGATAAGCCAAATCAAGATGGCAATCGTCAATTATAGCCGTACCCAATCATAAATCCGGTGCCTAATTTAAATTTACGTACACATTTCATATGTGATTTTAGAATTTACAATTGTTTTCAAAAATAAGTATAAGTTTATACTCTTTCTTATATCCTGCATAATACTCAATTTATATGTTTATACTCTTTCTTAAATCCTATATGATACTCAATTTAAAAGACCTATATCATTTCGAAATGCCATATGAATATTTAATTGGAATAAAATTATTGAGTGTGAAATTCTACACTCATGTTAAGGTTGAATATGGTTACAAACCCAGTCCCAGAGAAGGTACGGTTCTATACACAATCTTAAAACCTACAAAAAGTTTAATTGTATATATCCAACTTCAAAGACTTTATGAGTTGTATATGTAATTGTTTCCAATGTAATTCTGAGAAATGTAGACATTTTTTTTGTTGAAAAGAAAGGATTTATAAAAAATATGTACAAAAATAATATATAAAACTGGTCAATAGACCTTTATCAAAACGAAAGAACGAGTTACAACAAAACTATTGTATCCCATTGAAACAACACCTGATTAATGGCAAATTCTCTGAAAATCTCTTTAGAAAAGCTCCAAAGAATAATATTATGCTTCACCGACACAATCATCCCATCCTTAGTCTTTGTCTTCCTCCATGCATCCTAGCATTTCTCTCCTTCCATAATTCTAAACATAAGGAACAAGCTTCCAATTGATTAATCTCCTAACAACTAACCTAGTTATCCTCCACGCCTGAAAACATGTCTTCAAGAAATTAGGAATAGACCACATCACTTCCAGCATAGACAAAAAATAATCCCAGATTTTCCTTGACTAGGAACAATGAATAAAGAAATATTCTAATGTTTCTTCAGATGTATTACATTAAAGACACAAATTTGACTGCAAAGTAATTCCCCTATACTACAACATACATCTCGTAGGAAGAGAATTATGAAACGAGTCCCACCTTAAAAACATCACTTTAGGAGGAATAAGATTTCTCCCTAACAAACCATGAAAGTCGCAATCATCACTCGCTTCCATCAACTTCTCATGTATCCCTTTCGCAGATTAGACTCCGTTCATACTGTCACTCTCCCCCGGAGTTAGGACAACATTCCTCAAGTCATGTTTTATCTCTAATAAATATATGCTCTCTGCAGGGTTAAAAACTCTAGAGAAAGAAAACTGCCAGTTAGAGTTATTGACATTATAAACCATACAATTCTTTTGTTTACTTATCGTGTAAATCCTATGATACTTGTTCTTAAAAGACTTCTTCTCCAACCACCAATCATGCCAAAATATAATTGATTTACCATCCTTCATGTGAACACTCACACAATTAAAGAAACCCTAATTATACTTAGCAATCTCCATCCACATGCATATGCCAATAACTTCTGTAGTCCGTAAAGAAACCAAACTATTAGTATCAGACTTAGTTTTTTCACAACTAATATTTCTCCACCATGCGGTCGTCTCCTTTGTGTACCTCCAATGCCACTTAGCTAGTAAATATCTATTAACAAGCCTCAGATTACGAATACTCAATCCTCCCTTCTTCCCAGGCCTACAAATCTTCTGCCAAAAAACCCAACTCATCTTCCTTCTGTCGTCATCCTCTCCCAATAAGAACTTCCACATGATTCTATTTAGCCTTTTCTCCACAGAAGCAGGTAAGTGCATTAGAGAATGAAGTATATAAAAACACCACTCTCTAATCAACTTCTTATAAGCGTTACTCTCCCCGCCTTGTTAAGAAACTTCATCTTCCAATGAGCTAACTTTTTCTGCATTCTTTCAATCACAACCTCCCATATAGCTATATTTTTCCTATTAGCACCTATAGGCATACCTAAGTAAGTTACATGAAGAGCATCTGTTTTGCACCCAATCTCCATTACCAGATCCTTCACCGGATCATCAACAGCTATACTTGTCATTGAACTTTTCTCCAAGTTCAATTTAAGACCAGTCAGAACTTCAAAAAACAGTAAAATCACATAAAACCTTCTTATCTCAGTAGTGTAAGCGTTTAGAAGAATAATAATATCATCAGAAAATTACATGTGAGTCACAATAAAACCTCCCTCCGCCACTTAAAAACCACCAATTCTACTGTCAATAATTGCTTCATTAATCAAAATGGAGAGAACCTTAATCACCAAAAGAAACAAAAAATGAGACAAGGGATCGCCCAATTTAATCCCTTTTGAAGGATTAATTCTATCTGTTGTTGCGCCATTCACCAAAACAGAGAATTGAGCTTCAGTGACACACCAGTGAATCCACTTGATCCATCTTTCCCCAAAACCATTTTTCCTCAAAATAGCAAAAAGAGAGCACCAATTAACAATATCAGAGGCTCTTTCCATGTTTATCTTGTACAATATACCTGTTTTCTTTTGTTTGATTATGCTATTTATACATTCATTCGCCATCAAAATACCATCTATAACTTTTTTATCCTTCATGGAAGCTCCCTGAGTATTAGAAATAAGAGAAGGCATAACAGATTTTTAGAAATTACCTTGTAAGAACTACTTATTAAGATTAAAGGTCTTAAGTTTTTCGTAGTAGCCAAATCTTTTTTCTTCGGAATAAGCTTAATATAAACATTGTTATTTATGAAATTGACAATTTTTATATTAGTTTTTTTTTCTCTCCACAAAAATGCTTTTAGATATTATACTTATACAACAGAAGATAACATCTCATGCTTCCAAAAAGAGAAAAAAAAAAGGAAAATAAATAGTAAAGTTTACAATGACACGTTAATTTAAATAAATACTACCTCCGTTTCAGGAAAAGAGTTACTATTACTTTTTTAAATTGGCCTATTTTTAAGCTAAAATGAAAAAGTGAACACTTTTCCAGAAACGGAGGGAATATTTTTATGGACTATCATATGAGACTACACAACAATCATCCCCTCACATATTTTAAAATGATGGGCCCAAAAGTGACCCTGCCAACCTTAAGTGGACGGATTTCATTCTTATATGAAGGGGAGGTTTTTGAGTAGTGCCGAATGACGGTACGTTAAGAACCAGTGAAATTTGAAACTCGTTCACATGTATTTGCATTGACCGAGAAGAAAACTGCCACAGTTGTAATAGGGGGTTATATTGAAATTTTAAAAAGCTAAACCTCAAAGCTCTAATATATCTGGATTGGGGTGATGGTGGGTCCAAAAATGATGACCTGAGAAGCTACAGTTATTATTCCATGTAACTTGGAGCTACTGGAGACTCTCATGGCCCGCCTATTTTTGTCATTTGAATATATTAATTTATTTATCTTATATTCTATAAATTTAATATGTTTGTGGCCTGTTTTGTCGTCTTCCATTTCCAACTTCAGTGGGATAAATTTACTTCTCGTGCTTTGTTAGGGCGATTAATCGGAGATACCTCCATAAATTTGGAGATATCAAATAAAATAAAATAGGATAATTTTAAAGTATTTTTAGAAACCCTTTCTATGATATTTTCTTAATACCTAATTTATTCTTGGTTAGTTAGTTATTAGTTAATTAATTATCTAAAATAAAACTTAAAATTATAGTTAGAGTTAGAGTGTTATTTGTTAGTTATAGAGAAATAAGTAGAGGAAGAGGGGAAGAAGAAGAGATGTGAGATTTGGGGAGAGTTTATAGAAATGAGTGAATCTAATCAGGATTTTGATGTTGGGGAACCTTCATCTCAACAAGGAGAAGGGTTCTACGTTGCCTTTGATAACGATTCTCAAATGCAAGATTTTGTAGATAATCAAAATTTTATCTATGAGAAAACCCTAAAGAAAGACAATTATGAGCACGAAGGTTCACGTGAAGAACCAACCCATGGAAATGAAGAATATGAAAATTTAAATGCTCCTAACACTCAGGTATAAGTCCAAATTAGTCAGAAAGTGATTTTTTATGTTCGAATTGCCATGGATGTGTAGTGGAAAAGATTGATGTCGGCATAGTCGATGTTTAATAACTATGTCGATTTGTCCAAGTCGGTATGGTATTCAAACATTATACAATGCCGACAACAGGTATTCCTCCATAGAATATCTGGTTGGATATTCTGTCGGTATGGTATACATACTTTGTACAATACCGAATGACCTCAAAAACACATCCGTGTTTTTGAGAAAGACAAGAATGCCAGTCGGCGCAGTCGAATATATCTTAGTATGATGACTAAGTCCAATAGTATGCCCCAAAAGGGTTACTTTTGGCTTCACAGTCGACATTGTAAGATGGAAAAATATCTACGCCAACAAACATTAAAAAATAGACAATGATTTCGTGAGTATGTGTCGGCATTTGTTACTAGAAATATAACTTGTTATGTCTATGTGTATTGTAGGAATTCACAAGTAAAGATGATGGAATCAAGTGGACAAATACGACTCTCAAGAATAAGTGTGTTCTAGTCAGAAACAATCAAGGAAAATTAACTAGATATGAGATGGATTGTGAGTGAGGTGAGGAGTACATTAGCCACAAGAAAAAGGGATATGTGTTTCCGAAGAAGACCAAAAGAGTATACAAGACTAAAACGAGAAAAGATGGATGGCCCTTCAAGCTTATATTTAATTTGAAAGGAAATATATGGAAGAGTAAATTGATATGCGGTCGACATAACCATAAGGATCTAGTGACCTTTGTTGGCCACTCCGTAGTTGCAAATTGAAACCCGATCAATTCAAGGAAGTAGAGAGATTGACTAAACCACATACCACAACTAGTCAAATCCTTAGCGGTATCAAGACGAAGGATCGAACAACATGTCTTCTTTAAGTACTATTTACAGTGCAAAAGAAACTATAAGAAGGCGGCAATGGCGATGAACGTCGGTTATGCAATAATTTCTAAAGCTAGCCACCGATAACAATTACAAACGCAAGTAGAAAATTGGACTGAATGGAAAAGTCCTTCAAATATTCATTGCACATCCATTGATGGCACAGTTGGCTCAATTATTCTTCCCGGTTCTTATGATGGACTGCATCAACAAGACAAACAAATATCATATGCCGTTGTTCAACATCGTGGGTCATACATCGGATAAGGTAACATTCACTTTGGCTTGGTGTTTTATGAGAGACGAGCTGGATCATAACTATATATGGGCCTTACAACAATTGAAGTTACTCTTCCATGGCAATAATATTCCAAGGGTTATAATAACTGATAATGAACAAGCATTAATGACCGCGATTTCATATGTCTTCCCGGATGCACAAAATTGTACATTCCATAAAGGGAAAAATGTGAAAAAGAATTGTCATTCGGTTATTGAACCAGTAAAGAAGAATATGAAGAAGTTCAAAAAAGAAGAAGATGAAGAAGAAGTTCGAATAAGCCAACTATCACCCGATGAACAAGAGAAAAATAGAAAGAGAACTAAAGAGATGGTGGATAATGAACACAAAGAAAATCATCTCAAATGGTTGAATTTTCTAGGCGAGTGGGATGCGTTGGTTTGGTCAATCACCGAGGTTAGATATGAAGATAATTTGAATACGTTTATCGCTTGTTGGGGGGAAAAGTACCCAAATATAGTAAAATATTATAGAACCTAATGGTTGGATCCTTACAAAGAGAAATTCATGGGCCAACTGATATAGACACTATGACAGTGAAGCCACTAGTATTGCAGAGTCCGCTCACGGCCGATTGAAGAAACTCTTATATTCAAATCAAGGATATGTTATTACGATGACTGAGGCAATGGAACAATATTTCAAGAATGCTATTGATAAAATTAAGAAAACATTTGAAAAAAGCTCAATGAAGAGAATGACAATACAGTTGAAGGATGAAAAGTTGTTCCAGGGAATATAATACAATGTGTCACATTGGGCGATACCGTATGTGATGAGAGAATTAAATTGAAAGAGAGATTATTGATGATTGGATGATGTGTGTGTTTGTCCTACGATGTCGTTTATGGGTCTTCCATGTTGTCATATACTTGGAAGTATAATTATGTGATACCTATTTAGGCTATTGATCCGTTTTGTAAACGACTTTCTTTCACCCCTCCTTCTATAAGAGATGACGGAGAAAATATATGGGAAACTAAGGAAACCCGAGAATTCTCCAACACTTACGCAAAAGGAAACTCGACTCAAAGATAAATTTTGTTGATCCAAATGAGACGACTGAGTCACCCAAACACAATAGACGTGGAGAAACCAATAAAAGGAAAGCATACTGGTAGACCACCGACCAAATTGGCTAGGAAAAAAAAGAGAAATTTTTTGAAACAAGCAAGTCAACGTGAGATGGATCATGAGGATAGTAAGAAAAGAGATCAATGTGCTTTTCAGATATCCGAAGCGAGGTATGATAAAGAACCGGCTCCTCCGAAAAGATGAAGGCTTAAGAAGGAAGCTAGTACATCAACTCCACAAAATCAAGATGAGAATCCCCAAGCTATTCCCAATGTTTATGAGACACCGATTGCAAAAAAGAGAGGTAGGCCGAAGAAGGAGCCTAATACATCAACTCTGCAAAAACAAGATGAGAATTCACAAGCAATTCCCAATGTTGATGAAAAACGTGTCCAAAGAAGAGAGGTACGCCGAAGAAGGAGGTTAGTACATCAACTGCTCAACATCAATATGAGAATTCACAAGCTATTCCCAACGTTGATAAACAAACGACTCCAAGGAAAAGAGGTAGGCTGGAGAAGGAGGTTAGTACATCAACTCCGGAACATCAAGATGAAAATTCACAAGCTATTCCCAACGTTGATGAACAACCGGCTCCAAAGAAGAGAGGTAGGTCGAAGAAGGATCCATAATTCACATGTTTTGAGTATCATTTTCTTACACTTATATGCTAGATTTCATGTGAATTACCTTGTACTATTATTACTTTTGTATTTTATGTCTTTGGTATGTTACATCTCTAAAAGAAGTAAAAATAGAGTGCTTTAAAGTATAAAGGGAGAATGCCGATGACCCAGTGGAATTCTGTCAAATCCAGGATTTCTACCCATCTTGTCAAAGAGAATGAGAAAACAAGGCCAACAACGAAAGAATGAAGTGACTTCATATGAGAAATTTATGAGCGAAAAGAGAAGTTAGACTTGTTAGTTTCAAAAACTGACAGTTAAACGAATCTTAACTGAAAATTGCTAAAGGCACCAGGGTACATCACTAAGGGCTTCATTTTATGTGAATGTTGTTAATAGTGCCAGTATTTTAGTTAAGGGGAACCATCATCTTTTTCTTTATATATCAGTGTTCGAACAGGTGGGAACACTCAGCGAGGGTTTCTGCCTATATTGATTTTATTAAATTGATGTGATGTGATCTGATCGATCTGCTATGAACCAGAAGACGTGATGTTTTCAGTTAGATTCTTAGGAAGTCTTGGCAGCAGCGAGAGAAGACAATCAATGGCAGTGTTGCCATTTGATCATGATCCTGCTGTGTTGATGTGAGTTGAACCAAACTCTCGATTTTAACGGGTCATTGGACTTCTGAAACAACTATGAGATATGGGTCAGAGGAAAAGATTGAGTTGAGCTCGATAAGAAAGTGGAAGAGATCGAGAAGGTTGATAATGATTGTTGTCATTAAGGAGAACTCGAGTTTTGGACTGTTGGTGGTAGTGATTCGAGTGACGCTCGAGCATGAAAATAAAGAATAGAGATTGAAGATCTGAAAGTGGCAGTTATGGCAGTGAGTTGACAGTGATGTGATAGAAGAATAGTGATGGTGGTTAGAAGAAGGTGAAAATGAATTGTCTACACTTGATGTATTGATAGAGACTAAACTTACTTTTACAGAGGAAATCAATGTCAGTTTTATAGTACTGATTGCTTAGCTATCCTAAGCCAAAAGACAGGCTGTTATGCTAACATGCACTGACACGAGAGTTGCACAGTATGCTTTCTAATAGTACAGTTACATGTGTGAGTGGCACAAGGGATTACACTCCAATGGCATAAGCTGTGCTACTAGCCCCCCTCAAGTGAAAGTGTGGATGGAGGTAACACTTTTAACTTGTCTCAGAGCATAACAAATCTCGGCCCAGCTAGACCCTTAGTACAAATGTCATCCACCTGACTATGGGTTGATATGTAGCGAATTAGTGGTGATTTAGCTTGCACTTGTTCTCGGACAAAGTTGTAGTCAATTGCCATATGATTCATCCGTGTATGAAAGACCGGATTAGAGCAGAACGAGATTGTGCTAACATTGTCACAGACCATAGTTGGAGGAGATAGCAAGTACACATGAAGATCTTTGAGTAACTTGCAGATCCCTAACAGTTCTGAGGCTGAACTTGCCAGGCTTATAAATTCAGCCTCTGTAGAAGACCTTGCCACAGATGTCTGACGTTTACTGGACCATGAAATTAGTGTCGACCCAAAGAAGATGCAATATCCCCTTGTGCTTCTTCTTGTAACTAGGTCTCCAGCCCAGTCAGCGTCACTGAAACCATGCACCTGATTTAAGCCTTTTTGAATAACAATTCCAAAACTGATAGTGCCCTTTACATACCTCAGAATGCGTTTGGAAGCAATGAGATGTTCCGATGTTGGATTCTGCATATGCTGGCAAACTTGGTTCACAGAGTACCTGAGCTCAGGTCTTGTCCAGGTTAAATACTGGAGAGCACCCACTAGTGATCTGTAGGAGGTTGCATCTGACAGTAAATCCCCACTGGTTGGTAGTAACTTAGAGCCTGCAGGAACTGGGGAGGAGCATGGCTTTGCTCCGGCCATATTGAATTTGTTGAGTATATTCAATGCATATTTTGTCTGGGATATAAAGATACCACTAGCATTTCTTTTTACCTCTAATCCCAAAAAATAATGAACTGGACCCAAGTTTTTAATTGGAAAGTGTTGTTGCAAGTCAGTCACTAGTGTGTTGCAATATGATTGGGATGTGCCTGTTAACAGAATGTCATCCACATACACTAGTAGAACTGTCATCCTAGATCCTTGTTTTTGAACAAAAAGAGATGGATCAGCAGATGATAATACAAACCCATAAGAGAGAATGACAGTAACTAGTTTATCATACCAGGCCCTAGGAGCTTGCTTAAGGCCATACAAAGATTTGTGTAGCTTGCACACAAATGTTGGATGTGCTGGATCCTCAAAACCTGGTGGCTGTGTCATGTAGACTTCCTCTAGCAAATCACCATGCAAAAAAGCATTACTCACATCTAGCTGGAGTACTGGCCAGTCATGATTTAAAGCAAGTGTAAGAAGTAGCCTGATTGTGGTTGGCTTGGCCACTGGGCTAAAAGTGTCTGAGTAGTCAATTCCCTATTTTTGATGGAACCCCTTGGCCACAAGTCTGGCCTTGTGCCTCTCAACAGTGCCATCAGGATTGAATTTAAGTTTGAAAACCCACTTGCACCCTACTATATTCTGACCAGGAGCAGGTGGCACAGTAGACCAGGTTCCAGCTGCCTGTAGAGCATTATACTCAGCATTAAGAGAGGCATTCCAGTGGGGATCCTTCTTAGCTTGGCTGACACAAGTAGGAATTGATGGTGGTATCTGTGCTATCAAGGCAGCAGACATTGAGTGTTTTGTGCTGAACACCTTTTTCTTAAAAATCTCATGCTTACTTCTTGTTGTCATTAAATGGCCTATGTCAGAGGATGAAGCTATAGTAGATGTAGGAGCTGTAGATATTTGTGCAGTAGCTGGTTGTGTAGCCATAGTAGTGGTTGTGTCAGGAGAAGAGTGCAACAGGACAGATGAATCCAGAGTGTGGATTGATGGGCTAAAACCAGTAGCAGTAATAGAGTCAGGAGGAGACCTGTCAGGTGATGGAGATGTATGCATAGGATAGGACTGCTCATTAAAGACCACATGTCTTGATACATAGATCCTTCCAGTTTTGACATCTAGGCATCTGTATCCTTTGTGACAACTGCTGTAACCCACAAAGACACAGGAAAGGCTTATGGGAGATAACTTGTGTGCATTATAAGGCTTGAGCCATGGAAAACACTGACAACCAAAAGATCTTAATGCATAGTCAGGTTTTTGTGTGAATAGAACCTCAAAAGGTGACTTGAATCCCAATGATTTTGTTGGTAGTCTATTAATAGTGTAGTTAGAAGTGCTAAAAGCATCTACCCAGAAGGTAGCTGACAGACCATACTGTAGAAGGTACGTTCTGCCCACATCTACCAAATGCCTGCGTTTTGACTCAGCCACACCATTTATGTGGGCATGAGATTTCATGAGTGATACCAGCTGCTCTTAGAAAGGATGTAAGGTCACTATTAACAAACTCTCCTCGCCCATCAGTTCTGATAACTTTAATTGGATGCTGTAACTTGAGTTCTACTTGTGATTTAAAACTGTAAAAGATATTTTTGAAATCTGATTTTTCACACAAAGGATAAATCCAGCAGAATTTAGAGTAATCATCCACTATATTGACATAATATTTGTATCCACAAGTTGAAATTACAGGACAAGGACCCCATAAGTCAAGATGTAGTAAAGCTAAAGGAATATGGCTAGAGTGACTTGACAGTTGAAATGGTAATTTGTGACTTCTACCAAGCTGACAGTCAGTACAAAAGATTGGTTTGGTGATTACATTTTTATTGGAAAAGGACTTGCTAACATGCTGTAAGGTTTGAAATGATGAGTGTGCAAGTCTCTTATGCCACACTTCTGGAGATATAGAAGAGGTGACAGTTGAGAAGGATTTATTTGTTGATGAGTGAAGAAAAATGGATAGGATATAAACCATTCCTATGTGGACCTTGCAAAAGTGTCTTCCCAGTTGCTTTGTCCTTCACAAAGAATCCATATGAATCAAATGTTATTGTGCAATTGTTGTCAGAGGTAAATTTATGGACAGATAGAAGATTTTGGTTTGAAGTTGGTGCAAGATGAATATCATTAAGGGTGAACTCAAACAGTGGAGTACATTTTAATGAAGAGCCAGTATGGGTAATAGGCATACCTTCTCCATTAGCTGCCATTATCTCATCTGAGCCATCATATGCTGAGATGTCCTGAATTTCTGACTCATTGTTGGTTAGATGATTGTTTGCTCCAGTGTCTGCATACCAGGGGTTTTCACCAAAAATGTTTGCTGATACCAACATAGCTGTTAGATGTTGTGGTGTATGATTATTCTGATATGAGAAGTTGAGCCTGTTCCTGCACTCCAGGGCTCCATGACCAGATTTGCCACAAATCTGACATATGAGAACAGATGAAGTGGATGAGGATTGAGATCCAGAGGTATTTTTGATGGATGTACAGGAGAAGATGAATTAGAAAAATGATTGGATGATCTTCCATGTTGAAGATTGTAGTTTCTGCTAGGTCTCATATAGTGAGAGTGTTGGCCATTGAATCTTGGACTAATATTTCTGCTGTTGAATCTTGAATGGAAAGATTGTGCTGCAATGCTCTAGTTGCATTTTTAGTGATTAAAGATTTGTTTCTGTCACTGATAACTGCTTCTTCACTGAGCAGGTTATTGTGTAATTCAATTGAAGTGATTGGAGGACTTCTATGCCTCATAGTAGTGACAAATGGGATGTAATCTGAGTTCAGGGAAGATAGAGTTATGACAACAAGTTCATTATCAGATATTACTTCTCCTGCTGCTGCTAGTTGGTCTGATAGAGATTTGATCTCATTTATCAATGTTGGAATGGATTTGTCTCCCTGTTTAAGAGCTAGGAGTTTGGTTCTAAGCTGAATGGAATGAGTAGAAGAGGATCTTGCAAATCTGTCTTCTATACTTCTCCATAAATGGCTGGAGGAGGTTGATCTTGAAAAATAAGAAATCACAGAATCAGATATGGTGGAGTGAATCCACATCATTATAGTTGCATCCTCATCAATCCATTCTGTATACAATGGATTTTCAATTTCGTTTTCTTGATTTTTCTTGGATGTGTATTGAACAGGGCAGACATTAGTACCATTAAGAAACTTCTGAATCTTGAATTTCTTTATAACTGGAAACATTAGATTTTTCCAGGTGATGAAATTGTCATCTTTGAGCTTGATTGTGACGAAATTGTTCAGTTGATTTAGTGAAATTTTGGAAATGGAGTTCTGATTCTCCATATTTTGAGTGGATGCTGTGTCTTGAAACTCTTGAATCATGTAACTCTTGAAGCTTTAATGGAAAAAAAAAATTGAAGCAAGGATCGCAACTAGATCTCCTCTGATACCATATAAGAAGGTGAAAATGAATTGTCTACACTTGATGTATTGATAGAGACTAAACTTACTTTTACAGAGGAAAGCAATGTCAGTTTTATAGTACTGATTGCTTAGCTATCCTAAGCCAAAAGACAGGATGTTATGCTAACATGCACTGGCACGAGAGTTGCACAGTATGCTTTCTAATAGTACAGTTACATGTGTGAGTGGCACAAGGGATTACACTCCAATGGCATAAGCTGTGCTACTAGTGATAACGTTGAATTCTTACGAGAATGAAATGATAAATCTTTGAATGGGTTCGCTGTTGAAGAATATAGAGAAGAAGAAGAAGAAGAAGAAGGTGGTGCTGTGATCGCTGTTGCGATGGATGATTCGCTGTTGAGTCAGTGCTGTTGCTCGAGTGTTAAAACATGCAGGTGTGAATTTTAGAAGCACAGGGAAACTTGCGGCTGGTTTCAACCTGGCCGTAGAACTGGAAGGAAGAAAAAAAGTAAAACACAGGACAACCTACGTCCAGCTTTTACCTAGCCGTAGATTGAAAAAGAAAAGAAGAAAAAGAACTCAGATGAAGTTATGACTGAATTCAACCTGGACGTAGAAAGAAGGAATGGATTATGCCTGTCAGTTCCCTGTGACTGACGCGCCAATTCGAATCGATAAACCAACTTGGGCTGGGCTTCTCAAAAATTTGACCTGGCCCATTGGTTACCTATTTACCTTAGATGACTTATTTCATGTCTTTGGGCTAAGTTGTTCACAGTTTTGGCTAACTTTGAGAGTTCTGACAACCTACTTCGACCGGGATTGGACGCACGAGTATTTCTACTCTTGGAACCTATTTAAGAGAGGATTTCAGTTTTATTGGGGATATTTTTTATCACAAGTTTTACGCACAAGAAGAAAAAAGAACAAGGAGCTTTGAAGTTGGAGATTTTTCTACAATCTAGGGTTTGATTTTGTTTTCTTCTTATTATCTTTTCATGGGTCTTAAAAAATCCATGATGACATAATTTAATCTTATTGGTTAGAGATGTAGTCCAAGTCTAGAACATGTTTGTTAATCGAAGTATTCATTATTAATATTCAAAATCTCTAAATTGTGGTTTACGTTCTACCATTAATATTATTATTATGATTGACTATTTGTTTGTTTAAGTCGCGAATTAAATGAGCAAATGTCCGTATCTATGGCTAGACTAGAGTTTGAGATCTGGAATTGTCAAAACACTCTAGTCACAAGTAGCATAGCATAATTTCTAATGACGGGATGTTGCCATGAAATTATGTGTAGAAGCGTAACCTAAGTTAAATTTGAGCGATTCTTTCGCCAAATTGCTTAGATTAGCCTACAATTCATTGAGTTAAATACTTTCAATAGGGTTAACTTGAGTGGCTCTTACGCCATGTTATCTAGTGAAAAAAATTCAAAGTGTGGCTCTTGCTCCTTTGATGATAATAAGAATTTCACCGGAGTAAGCCCGCGATCGGATGCTTTAATTAAGGCTTATGATATTAGGAAAGATTGAACATTGATTTTGATTTGGTTGATAACATGTTTGACGACGGAATATGAGCTCTAACCAGTATTCTTATTATATTGTTTACAACTTTAAATTGTTTTTTGTTATTATTTTAGTTTGAGTTTATTTAAAATCATATTAAATCCCCCCAGTTACTTAAGTAATCGAAATAATTTGACAACTTATACCTCCCTGTGGATCGAACTTGTCTTATTCCTATACTCCTATTTATAACTGTAAAGTGAAAAGACTTGAAATAATTTTTTTTTGATGACAACAAACCACTACATCAACTCCACAACAAAAATATTTCAATGCCCAAGATATCATCAACGTTGAGGTAGCACCGGTTCCTCCCAAAAGAGGAAGTACATTGAAGGAAGTTGTATCTTTAAAAATTGACGAAGATGGTATGAAGATAATAAGGAAAACAAGAGATAATATGAAAACCCCAAGAGATCCGAAAACTGGTAAGCCGAAGCGAACTTGTCATACCATAGTAGAAGAGTATATGAAGCAACATCCCGAGATTATTCGTTAATACGTTATATCAACGGACGATATGGATGGAGATGGAAATTTAGGTTATCATGTTGTGACCGAGCAATTATGAAACTTAAAATCGACGGATACATTGGGGATGACATAATGCCAATATGCAATAATGCTTATGGCCACAACACTAATCAAAAAGAATAGTTTCTATAAAGGAACGGTGGACAACGAACAAGAATTCAATGATTTGCATGCTCGTGTACTAGGGCCAAAGGAACCCATGGACTTCCTTCTGTCGTCTTATTAGATGAAAATACTGGTGTGTGGGCATCTCATAGAGGATGTATTTAACTATGTAGTTCTTTATTTTTCTCCTGGGACGGGAAGTACGTTCACTCAAAAATTTCAGCTGTACGAAGGGTCGTTGAAGAAAAGAAGAATTGTTTTGGCGTTCGTGAATGAGAACCATTTTATCGGTCTCAAGTTACAGGAAAATAGTGCGTTACCACCGCTTTATGCGTATACTAAATTGCCGACATGAGTGCACAATCACTCTATAGTTAGATTACAAAGTACGAGGAAAATCACCAATTATGGGATGCTTTAAGTTTATCCGTGAAGCAACCTACGGTAATAATTGAAATGTTATAAACCTGAGAAGGTTCACTATATATTGGGACTTATCATGAAATGGTTTTTTCAGTTGTCGCTTATATTCTATATTTTAAACTATGAATGAATCACACTCAATGAATGAAATGGTTTTAGTTCAATTAATGGTTTGAAGTTTTGTGTCACGAATGATTAAGCTTGCGTCGTCACTGTTGTTGCTATGCCCACTACCAGTCGGCACTTATGCCGACTGACCCCTAGAAATGAAATAGCAATTATCTAAGGTGCAATCGGCACTGCTTTGATAGTTACCAACAACACCTACTTACAGTCGGCTTGGCATTGGTAGTAGAAAACAATACCGACCGATGTATACAATAGGTCAAAAAAAATTACATAAGTCGGCATGGAATATTTTTACAATATCCATGCCGACAGAGTTGTCGGCATTTTAAATATTATTATTAACTATGTCGAGTTCTGATGAAAAGTACACAGAAACAATCCAAAATAAGGATGTGAGCATCAAAATGCCGACATAAGTCCCTACAATGTTGACAGATGTGTCGACAATGCCACAAACCTGTCCCCTCTGTGTCTAGCGAGAAACTCGTTGTACTTGTAGCACAACTTCTTAACATGAGTGGTCCTACTAGAAACATAGCCTTCCATGTAATCAAAGCGTGGACCCCTGTACTTCGCGTCCAACTTGGCAACAAAATGTCCTGTTTTTACCAGATTCCAAAATATACCATCATCCCGATGTTCTTCGGGAAGATCCAAAACGACGTTAAAATTCCTAACCCATTCCTTCTCTTCCTCAACGGACTTTAATCTTTCCTTTAGTTGGAATTGGTCGTAACCTTGTTTCTTGAGTGCCTCTTTTTCCATGGCAATAATTGGTTTGTTACTTTTGCGTATCTCTTCTTCCATCGTACTAATTGATTTTTTATAGTTGATGATGATAGAGTAGTTCGTTTGCATCTTCTGAGTATCTCTTCAGTTGAATTGGTGGTTGATCATGAACTTGCCGTTGCAAAAGAGTTTTACTTTGGTTATAGTTCCAAGGTTTTCAAATGAGCATAACATGTTGTTAAAAGCCTTATATAGAAAAATCCCTCAATGGCTACTTAGTTGGGAATCAAAACTAGCCGTTGGGTCTAGTTGGGTAGTTTTTTGCAAAAAAAATGGTCGTTAGATCTTTGATTCTGTCAAAATCCTAGGTTGGCATTGTTATATATTCCACCATATATACTATACCGATTGAGTATCATTCAGTATCATAACACATGCCTATTTAGCCGGCATATAAATACTAAAAAACATGAGTGCCGACTAACTAGCTCAAATGTTATCAGTCGGCATGAAAATCAAGTTTTCGAGCATGCCGATAGAAAACTTTCCTGAATTATAGAAGGGATTTATAATATGTTGGCATTGCTCTAAGAAGTACCGACCATGCCGACTTGACCTATTATATTATATCAAGAAGATTTATAAAATGCGTAATAAATGATACATGTTTTTACTGAATGAAAAGATATTACAAATAAGAAAAAGACATTACAATGAAAGAAAAGAACAATGCATAACAAAGAAAAGGACATAGCAAAGAAGCAAAAGATATTACACCGAAAGAAAATGACATAACAATGGTTATAACATTACACTTAAAGAGTTAACATACATCTAAATACGTGTCCTTTTGTTGCAGTAGTTGCTAGTATTCACGGTGGCTGAATCTTTTTTCATATTATTTCTTGTATTCATCGAGAACATCCCAATATAGTTGAGACTTATTTCCGTATCGCTTGAAGTATTGATAATTAATAATCTTTGTGTCGGACAAAATGGTTCTAAAATCCAAACATCTTTGATAGATTAACTCAAACCTTTCCTTAATGTTTTGATATGTTCTTCCCTTTGGATTGGTACTTAACGCCACAAACACAATCAATACAAGGAACCACAAATTATCAGAAGGTTGATCCAAGTTTAAGTTTAGGTGTTGGTCATAACCAGTAGTCGTTAACCAAGCACGAACGATGGAAGTGTCTTAAATCTTGGTGAATTTCGAAGCCGTTTAAATGTGAATTTTTGGATGATGAAGAAATAATAAGAGTTGTGAGATGTGTGAGGCTGAATTTCTGAAAAATAACTCCACCTATATAAAAATTTAAGGCCCAAATGATAGTTTTTTGAAAAATCAAGTCGTTGGGTAAACAAATTTTCTAGTCGGCATGGTTTCACCATCCCAACAACTATGCTGACTTTGTCTAATGCCTTTACAGAGAATTCGGTTACGCTATCGACATAGAATTGCATCATCCTTCCAAATATGCCGACTGAAACATTAACTTATCAAATGAAAAGTTTTGATTTTTCGGTATTGTTCAATCAAGGTTACGTCAATGCCGACTAAATCTAGGTATTGGATTGATTAAACACATTAATGACAGCTTAGTTTTGAAGTTGCAGAAAGTCTGCTCTCTGGCGTGGTAAAGCTCGAACTGTTGCAGGGACTATTGCTTAAACCATTATCAAAATTGTTGAACACAAAGGTTTTGGAAACAATTTTCAGAGACTTTTTTGAAGGTTTCTTCTTTTTTTTCTTTTTCTTCTTCCTTCAGCTGTGAAGAACCCTAATTTTTTAGTTTTTCTGATTTTTATTTTTCTCTTAATCTGGCCAAGCCAGCTTACTCCAAACTCTTCCACGATCCACTATATTTCTAATACAACCTTAATAGCACTTCAAATCTCGTTCAAATCTTCATAATAACTTCCCAATATTCTCACATATCTTTTATTTAACGCAAGAATATTTTTTCACGATTTTTTTTCTCTTTAAACAATCTCTCGATCAACTATGTGTTGTTATTTTCTTCACCCAACTCAGGAATAATATTTTCTTGATATATCAAATCGTAAGGAGATAATATTTTCTTTATCACAATTGATTTCCAACCAAGTAATACCCGAGGATGTACTTTCCTTTTTACGACAATTTTAACGAGATAATTTTGGTTTCTTTCTGTGTAAAACTTGTTATCAGTAAATCATGAATATATTCTTGCTTTAAAAGCTTAAAAATCTCGCACAATATTTGATTCCATTCTTCGCTGTTTTGAGAGAAAAAATTTGCCGCCAAAATTTAAATTTGAATGGGAAGAGATGGGAGCCTTTATCAATTTAACGGTGCCTTTATCACTTTTGAGGGTGCCTTTATCAATTTTTGAGGATGATTTTAACACTTTTTAGCCGATTTTTGGCCAATATTTATTCTTCGAAGATACATATAAATACAATAAAATAAAATAATAAATAAAATTGAATAATAGGAATATAAAAATGAGCTCAAATAAGACACAAAATCGTGTCTATCAAATACCCCCAAACTTATATTTTGCTAGTTCTCAAGCAAATCTAATGTCGAAAATAAAATAAAAATCCTAACTCACTGTCACATGCATCACGATTGCACTTAACATGTGCAACAAGCCTTTAAACCCCTAGGTGTCCCTAGTGGACGAGTTTGTCTCGTGAGGGTTTACAAGAGATATACCCACAAAACCTTGTACTCCAAACCCTAGCTACTTGTAAAAGATTGAGGGTAGACACTAAACATGCTATTTAGTTGGCTACAAAATTATTTGGCTGTGAAAAACATTACCCTATATGAGTGCAATTGTTGTACACGAATTTTCACTCAAACGTACTAAAATTCATATATAAGAAAACAAAGCTATAATCAGAAAGTTGTACAATGGACCACAATCACACGAATAGATTAAGAAGATGGATATGGATATAGAAGTGTTCACATGTTGACTAAGGTGAACGGTGTTTCCCAGAATATCTGTATGAACATCGTGCCAAGATGAACCTTAATGGATTGAGATGCACACCCACTGGTATGAATCATAATTATAAAAACGACACCCTTTATTGAAATAAAAGCAATGTTTACAAAGAGTGGGTTTGGAGTCTAGCAACAAGCTGGGCCCCAACCCCTTTGTGAATAAAAATTGCTAATTTATGGAAAAAAAGTTGTATATTCTTTCGTTGACGTTCTGACTGTCGAAACAATGCTTCAATCAAGCTCCCCTAACATGGAAAAGGCCAAGCTACCAAAACCATAACCGTGGGCGGTGCACTTATCCAAATATTTCTTGCGCTTCCCATTGACAGCTCTAGCGATAGCTTGTCCAAGAGTGAAATTTTCCCCAGCGAAAGGAGACATACTTGTAACATAGAAACATGTATCTTGGCCATTCTCCCAGTTGTAAACAAGGATATTAGCTGGTTTAAAGAGTTGTCGCTATCAAAGTAGAAACCTAGTGCGACTTCCTTCCTCGCGGGTACACCCGCCTTGAAACATATATCATCCAAGACATCTCTAACCAAGTCGTGCCGAAATTTTAACCCAACATCACTAGCACAATGTAAGGCATGGTTTCCAAACACGTCAATATCTTTATTGCAACATGAACATGATCCGCCTTCAACAAAAAAGGGGATGCCCAAACGGTAGCAAAGAACATAACTGAATTGCTTAGGTCCAATACATTGATTTAACCCACTAATATGAACAACCAAGATATATACTTGCGCATGTTTGACCCTACATTTCCAAAGGATTGTGTCTCGAGGTGTCATATTGAACTTCACAGGGATATCTGTTTTCACCTCTTCGAAGTAATGTACTGCCAAAGAACGCGTACGATGGGGCAGCGTCGTCGAAGCTGAAGTTAGATGAAGGGATATTGCACGCTTCCAAGTATTGGCTGAATGCCTGGTCGAGAAGTTGGCTTGTACCTTGTACCAAAGCATTATGCAACATATGAGTTTGTAAGGGATGTGTCTGGATCTGGGAAGCTAGGAAGCAATATTGGCTAGTATCTTGCATGGTGTATATGCCAAGACCACCATCTTTAATGGGTAATGAAGTAAGCCTTTGCTGTAGTGGTCCAAAGCCAGGTCCGTCCCCTGTAACAATTTTTCACAGATACTGAAAAATGTAACGATCAAAGAGTTGTTGTGCATGTTGGAGAGCAAGTGAGGTTGTTGTTCGCATAGTAAAATATAATCTCGATAAACCCGTACAACTACGCAAAAGTAACAATTCTGATTGAGGGTCTTGAAGAAAACTAATAGCATCCATAAACTAAATGGTTTTGTTGACACGAGCCACCACCATGTCACTGCTGAACTGGTTGTTCAGACTAACAAAACCACCTAGTAATTTAACACCACCAAATAGCCTACCAATATTGTCCAGGAACAGGCTTGGAGTAATGCTACGAGGGTCATTAGTTAGCTAAAACAAATTTGTTTTAGTTATGTTGAGGTGCAATCCTCTAGGATGACCATCTGCCTTGATAACTTCCAAAGCTTTGGATACTTCGAGTATGTCTCTGATTATTATTATTATTATCATTTTTTTTCTTTTGTCGATAATATGATTAGATCTTTTGAATCTAGCGCATGCCCCATGTTAGCAGATTACGTGATAGTTCCCATGGATCATGCGTTTCACGCTTGCTTAGGCGAAGAAGACAGGAAGAACACACACGTATTGCTATCCAAGTGTCAATTTTTTTTTTGAATTATTGGTCAAATTCAGTTAAAATATCAGGGCTTGATCTCAATCACTCTACTTCATCCTAGCGGTGACAACAAGGCGATACTAGTGCCCCACCAAATCATTTAGAGAAACACAAAAAGTTACAAAAATAAAAACAAAACGTGATATGGTGACAACTTCAAGATATGGTGACGACTATCATGTTATCTCTAACACCTGAGCTATGTCCTTTTATGAATAAACCGTTTAGCTGGGCACACCCACTCCTATAGACAAGAGTTTTGTTTGCATCTACCTAGAATAGTTAGTCATCCTTAATTGTTCACAAGTTTCTAAATTTTGGAGTTTTTGGTACAACTATTTTTTCTCCCTTACCCTAAACTTAAATTGAACATAGTCCTCGATGTTCTAAAGATAAATAAATGAAAGCATGAACAAAGTAAAAGAGATAAAGAAAGACACTACCAGCACCTTCTACCAAAGCATATGGATTTCCTCCCATAGAGCGCTAAGTATAAAGTCTTCATCCAGACGAAGAAAGGATTAGTCACAACTTACAAATCATATAACAATAATCGAAATAATTGCGGATCCTTAAAGTCAATCGAGTTTGACTCACAAAGTTGACCACCATGAAGTATATGAAAGTGGTGGCCATTCTCATGAAAATGCGTCGATTCATATTTCCTAAAATAATTAGGCTTAGTTCCAATATTCAATATCTGACACATTCGAAATTCATATGTTCCCACATTTGGTAAAAATAAAATTTTGGTGGAACAACAAAGTCATTTATGGTATTATTACCTGAGTAAACCACATCAACCATAGGATAGGTTTCTAACAACTGAATTTATTTTTGGACATAATTAGGCTTGGGGAAAAATGTATGAAGATAATCTCTTAAAAAGGTAGAGGCATATATATCAATTCCCAAGTGAGGGACTTTAAGCAGGGCTACTTGAAAATCACAAGAATCATCACTACCCCCAAACTTAGAGTGGGCATTACTCTCAGATGAACCAAAAACTATTGGTTGGGTTCTAAATCCCTACGCTCAGATTCTTCTGAGGACTGGTTACCCAAATGATCCAAAAGAACATCTTCATTAAACCCATACAATGGGTTATCCAAGGTGTTCCTAAAAGCCTCTTCTTCTAAATCAATGATCCCAAGAGGTTCATCACATTCATATAATGGATAGTTAAACACACTGCTTTGTAAAGGATCATGAATAGTACCACAGTTTATGACAACATCCTCACCCATATTTAAAATCTATACAAGTCAATCATCTTCATCGGAAACTATTATTTTTGAATCATTAGACTCTAAATTACTAGTCTCAGGACAAACTCGTTCCTCTAAACCATCATCGTCTTCATAATAATAAGGAAATATTTCATTGTCTCTAACAATGTTATCTCTAGTTAAATCCTTTTCCTCTTGAATAGGAAAATAATTATCAACATTATTAGGATTAGAACTAGAAACACCATTATTATCATGAAGCTCAATTGGTGAAAAATTTCCTGATCATTATGACTACGAATTTCAAATTCTTCATCACTACTATCCTCAACCTCAGAATGCGATAAAGATGATTAAACCTTATTTGAAAAAATAGTGTCTTTAATTCCAACCTCGTCCTCTAGATTAGGTAAATATTTATCGTTAATATCAAGGTTAAAATTAGAAACACTATTTTGGCAATTAAATTCATTTTGAGCAATATTAGTAGCTAACCGTTCTTCTTCTTCAATTTCATCTATACGTGTCTTAAGTTCACTGAGAGCGGTACTTAAAGTTGTAAATCTTTTATTCTAATCTGATTTACACCTAAGTGACTCTTCATAAAAAATTTCCATCAATATGTCACTCCTACATGAACTTTCAGTCAACTTTTTGAGTGAATCTTCTAAAGAAATACTTTGATCATAAGAAGTATTATGTAGCAACTGCTTCATTAAATCCTTCAAAGATGGATAACACACATTATGATCATTATAGTATTGCTCATTTAACCGTTTATACGACTGGTGAGCGTGCAAATAGTAATTGAGATAACTATGGAATGAACTATAACCTTCAGAAGGCTGGTAGTGGTCCCAAATACTATCTACACTAGATTCATAGTACGGATAATGCCCATTTTGGAATTCATTTTGATATTCATTGTATTGGTCCTCATAATACCAATTCGACATTTTTTATGTGCAAATGCAAATGCAAAGTTGACTAAAATACGTAAACTCAGGTTACCTTAGCAAAATATACCTACAGCCAAAGACTGGTCAAACATACGAGGCTAAGGCTTGTGGAATTCCAGCTGGTAACTCCCATGAGGCCCACGACACGGGTTCAGCTTACTTTCCACGTATTTTCCTAAAATCGGTAGTCTGACGAATGCAATTGGTGTGTGCACAATGTTTTTTTTTATACAAAATAAAAATAAAATAAAAAAAATATACAAATTGTTTAAAAAAATTAATGAAAAATCTAGAAATTAATGAAATAAAAAGATTGGATATTATAACTTACCTTTTTTGGTAGGCACTTTCCATGATAAATGTAGAATATTACCTGCACAACAAAACAAGAAAAATACCCAAGTAAAATCTAAAAGAGAAAATATAAATAAAATAAAATAAATTAAATTCTAAACTAATTAACAAAAATTAAAGAAAAATTAGAATTAACAATTTCTAAATTCCCCGGCAGCGGCGCCAAAAACTTGATGAGATTTTAATTATACCGCAAGAACACGAATGTCGATGAGACAATATACAAGCACGGTTCGTTCCACATGGATTTCAAAAGTGATATTTCTAGTTTTTTAATTAATGGATATACTAATGGAAAAATTGATTTGGTGATTCTAAAATTCTAAAAATGAAACAAATACTAAAAATGATATATAAACAAATGAAAAAAAAACCTAGGATGTTGAGATTCTATTACTACTATGCAAACTAGATGATTGTAACTATTCTCTATAATTTTCTCAAAATAATGCTCAAGACGTTTTCGAACAATTATATTTCTGTCTTGGAAAATAGAATTTTAATCAATTAGTTTTTCTCAAAATATTAACAATTACTTCATTATAAAATGCTATTCTCGAAAAAGAATATTTAAAACAATTTATTTAAGCATTAAAGGACACATGAAGGAATTAATGTCATTATAATCAAGAAATATGACCAAGAGAAAATTACAGAAAATAATTATAACATGCTAGCAAACACAATAGGACTTCGTTTCTAATCCGAGGTGAGAATTCTAGCTATTCATAGAAAAAAGAGTAGAAGAAAATAGAGAAAACCCCATTTCTTTAACAATTTAAAGAAGTGTACAAAGAAGTACTGACCAGTTACGTCGTTGAATCAGAAAAGAACTATTGAATTGATTAAACATATTAACGACAGCTCAATCTGAAGTTGTAGAAAGTCTGCTCTCTGGCGTGGTAAAAGCTCGAACTGTTGCAGGGACTATTGCTTAAACCGTTACCAAAACTGTGAATACAAAGGTTTTGGCAACAGTTTTCAACGACTTTTCTGAAGCGTTTCTTCTTCTTCTTTCACCCGTGAAGAACCTTAATTTTCTGGTTTTTCTGATTTTTATTTTTCTCTTGACCTGGCCAAGCCAACTTACTCCAAACTCTTCCACGATTCTAATTTATAATACAACCTTAATACCACTTCAAATCTCGTTCGAATCTTCATATAACTTCCCAATATTCTCATAGATCTTTGATTTAACGCAAGGATATTTTTTTGCGATTTTTTTTTCTCTTTAAACAATCTCTCGATCAACTTTGTGTTGTTATTTTCTTCACACAACTCACGGATAATATTCTCTTGATATATCCAATCGTAAGGAGATAATATTTCCTTTATCACAATTGATTTCTGACCACGTAATACCCGGGAATGTACTTTCCTTTTTACGGCAATTTTAACGAGATAATTTTGGTTTCTTTCAGTGTAAAACTTGTTATCAGTAAAGCATGAGTATATTCTCGCTTTAAAAGCTTAAAAATCTCGCACAATATTTGATTCCATTCTTTGCTGTTTTGAGAGAAAAAACTTTGCCGCCAAAATTCAAATTTGAATGGGAAGAGATGGGTGCCTTTATCAATTTCACGGGTGCTTTTATCACTTTTGAGGGTGCCTATATCAATTTTTAAGGATGTTTTTAACACTTTTTAGCCGATTTTTGGCCAATGTTTGTTCTTCGAGAACACCTATAAATATAATAAAATAATATTATTAATATAAAAATTGAATAATAATAAAATAATATTATTAATATAAAAATTGAATAATAATAATATAAATATTAGTTTAAATAAGACATAAAATGGTCTCTACCAAAAAGATAAAAATTTGAATCAGGAAGGAAGGTCAGTTATGGTGAAGCATATCCTTTATGCAATGCCATTACATCAAACGAGAATTTTTAAAATTCCTGAATTGCAATCAAAGATATGGTTAAGGTATAGAGAGATCTTTGGTGGGACAAGTCAGAAGGAAAATGAGTTTATTTGACTGCTTGGAATAAAGTTTGCAAAAACAAAGTTCTAGTAGGCCTGAGTTTCAGATATTTATCATGTTTTAACCAAGATCTTCTTGCAAAAGCTGCTTGGAGATTATGTCACAATACTCACCAGTTATGGGCAACTGCCCTATAACAAAAAAAAATAAAATACTTCCCTACTACTTCCTTTCTACATTCTAAAAAGAAGAAATATGCTATTTGGGCTTTGCAGAGTATCTATATAAGTATGGAGTTTTCAGAAATATAGTTTTTGGGTTCTTAGAAATGGAAGATGCATTCTCATCTGGAAGGATAACTGGATATATGGAAGCCAATCACCACCTGTACCTGCAGTTTCTGACGATGCAGCACAAGCTTACAACAATTTTGTTGATCAAATTGACTATGACACCAAAGGCTGGAAATCTGAAGTTATACAACAATTATTTTCTCCAGAAACTGCAAGCAAATTTATGAATATGAGAATCCCAATGACATACTTATTTGGACTTTCACAAGAAATTGACGATTTACTGTCAAGTATGCATACAACAATCTAGTGGAGACCAAATGCAGTTACAATAATTCTTTGAATGAAGATGTAGCAAAAGTCTGGAAGAGCCTGTGGGTTTAAACACTTTACCTAGAATCAAAAAAATTCAACGGAAATGTGTAAATGATACCCCTCAAGTAAAAGACTGGCTAGGGTGATGAATTATGGTGGAGATTTATGTAAAATGTGTAATAAAGAAGTGGAAACTATAAGACATAATCAGTGGGACTGTCACTTCTATAGAGCCATATGGTTCAATGTCCCTGGTGCAAGAAGAAGTATGGTATCATCTAATACTTTACTTCAAGAGTGGATTAAGAGTTGGTTCAAGAGTGACTGCTTAAAACGTGATGAGGATTGAGTTGTCAAGATGGCTAACTCTGCATGGGAAATCTGAAAGGATAGGTGCAGATGTGTGTTTCAGAATCTCAAACCTAACCCCGTTGAGGTTATAACAAGCATTCAATAACTAAATAATATGTCTGAAATTAGTAGGAAAAGGAAAACTGCCTTAATTTTCAGCGATGGAAACATAAATAAAGACCCACCAAGACGATATACCACCCTTTTATCCTTATCATTCTATATGATGTGATGCGTATTATAAAAAATTATCTAGACAGTCAGGCTTTGGACTAGTTCTTTATAATTGTGCAGGTGGCTTTGAATTAGCAAGGTGCATACATGTAGATGGATACCAAAATACTGAACAAGCCGAATTTGAAAGATTGTTACAGGCTATGAGGTGGGCAGTATTGAAGTCCATGGACCTAACTAACCTCGAAAACCGGCTGGCAAGGTTAAGATTTCCCAAGGCTTATTAACTACAGGATCTTAAGTTGCCCATCCAATGAGAGACTAATCTCAACACGCCCCCTCACGTGTAGCCTCTTTGGGTCTAATACGTGGACATTAAATCGGGTAACGCGGAGTAAAGGTGCAGTCAAATGACTCGTCACAAATTGCCTGCTCTGATACCATGTTAAAGTCTGTGGGAATCCAACTCAAAACCAATTGGCGATGACTGGAGTGACCCTTCTATATTATATTTTAGTTTATCACGGGGATATTAGCAATGTAGAACTATTATCCTTCACACGCCCCCTCACGTGTAGGGCACTCTCTGCGGGCCTCTAACACGTGGACCATTGTATGTACGGGCAGCCGTTGGGCTTATTCTCGTACGGGTCTGGATCTGATACCATATTGAAGTCCATGGACCTAACTAACCTCAAAAATTGACTTGCAAGGTTATGGTTTTCCAAGACTTATTAACCGTAGGATCTTAAGTTGCCTATCCTATGAGGGACTAATCTCAACAGGAAGAAGAGCTCGCACATATCAAATGTACTTTGAACCTAATGCCAAACTTGTAACAGATGCAGTCAACAGTGCTTACGAAAATGTTGCTTGGGAGAATCAAATTATAGTTTTAGAGATTAAGGAAATGTTTCGAACTATCCACCGTGGAGATGCAAGTTTATTAGTAGAAAATATAATAAGTCAGCTGACAAACTAGATAGGCATGCTATAATTTTTAAAGTTTCAAAAGTCAGGATCTCTTATCCTTCAAATTTCATTTCAAATGAGATACTAGATGATAGTAATAAACTAATAATGTAAATGATTTGCTAATTAATAGATTTTTTTCTTTGAATAATAAAAAACAAACAAATGTGTAAATGAAAACTGGGTGGAAGATATACCTGACCGAGAAAAGTTACCAAAATTCAATGCTACTAGGGTTATATATGCAGATGTTTCGAATAACTAAATCTCGTAAGTATCAATGCCTTCTTGAAATTCCAAATTGTGGTAGGAATATTTTTTTGGAAGCTACGGATATCAGTCTAAGCAATCGATTATATGTTCACCCTCAGGTTAGAAGGCTTCAGATCAAAATTGAGGGTTTGATTTTCTTCTTGTTAGTTTATGTACCTTTGACTCATTAGACACTTATTTACTTATTTGAAAGGGTAAATTTCTTGCTTTCAAATAAATCAAAAATAAAAAATAAGAAAATTATAATATAAACTAAGTATCATATACATGAATTTCACATGAGAAATTGATGAAATTGGAGATTCATTTGAATTTTAATTCGACATTTTAACTCTTCTTCTTCTATAAGATTAAAATCTTTTATTAAAATGGAGTAATATGCGGGGCACATAATCATCAAAATCAAAATTGGGCGCCATTGATCTTTATGGGAGCATAGACCCACATCATACCAGCGTAAATTGTCACACGAATACATTTGAAACAATTGTTGAAATCGATATAAATGTCTTTTAGGCTATATGAATAAACAATTCAGTTTTGAGATAGAGAGAAAAAAGGGTACTTTATTATTGTACTATAAGTTTTGATATTTAAATACACTTATTATTGATTCTAGGCTATACAAGTTTACAAGATCATTGGGTTTATAAGTTAATAAGATCGTTCTTATAAAAAATATATTTATTTTTTCTTTAATCATTCTAACATAAAATCTCAAAAAGATATATTCCTTCAAGGACGTTATTTCACTGTTCTAGAGGTATTATTATAATTTCTTGTTTAGATCTTGAGTTAGTGTTACATTATAGCATTTTGTAAATATTGGTGGCTCTCACAGTTTTATAGGCACCTAATTTTTATTGGAAAATATGTCTGAAATTTGTGGAATTAAAACATATAAAAAAAATTGTTATACCATTATCATCAAGGATCTTTCAATTCTTTCAGATAATAATTCGAAACTTTCGAATAACTTCACCTATAAATTTAAATCCCTAAACAACATAAATGAATTCAGGAATTATATTTCATCAATTCGTCCAAGAACACACAAAATAAAGTTACGAATGATATATAGAAAATTGCGAAAACCAAAAACTTGTTGTGATCGATTGTTAATCAACCATCAATATTTACACAATTTTGCATCTTTTAGAGATACATGTTGATCTCTATAAGCATCCATTGTGTCTAATGGAATTTGTGTTTGTTGATCTCCAATAGACGTTGCTTCCTAGACCATGCAACCGAGACCTGTTGGGTTGAACACAACATAGGAAGGCTATCGCCCCCTCGAGACTCTGCATTCACATTGGCAAATAAAACGCAAAGCAAATTTCTTTTTTAAGCAATTGGAAATACAAAATTCTAAATGAATGTCTTTTTAGACAGTCCAAAAACAATTCACTCTTAAAGAATCAACTCAAAAAATCACCTCCTCCAAATCCTGGTGGGTAGGTCCACTATTTTTTGAGTGGGTTGTTTTTGGGTTGTCCAAAACGATTGTTCATATAACATTATTTTTTTGCCCAAATAGCCCGGCTAACTCAAGAGAAGTTGGTAAGAGCTTTTGTTGCAGGTATAAGCCCAGGATACTATTAGCCAAAACTAAACAAAGTCAACACTTAAAAGATGGTCAATCTCACATGTTCCATTTCCCTACAACTGTTAACAGACTTTTGAGCTGGATTAACCGTATTGGAGGGGAAATAGGAAAAGGATACACCAACTTCATCTATCTGCATCAGCTGTACTTTGTTTGCTATCCCGTGATGACAATTCAAATTAAAGTTATTGATTCCCAATACCCTATCAGTACTAAGATTCCAACCTCTTCCTTCGAAATCCTCATCTGCATTTTCATCATCATGACCTCTTCCTCCAAATCTCAAAGCAACCTAATAGAAAACCTTGTTAACCAAATGAATTATGCTCATATTGTCCTTGAAGATCTCTTCCCAAAGGTTTTTCTCAACAAAGACAATATCAAGACCAGAAAAGAACTGGGATGGAAATGGGTTTTCATTGGAAAGTTATGCAACAATACTTGCTTTGAAACAACTAGGGTAAAAAACTTCATTAATGCAAATCAGGAGATATATGGCAGAATTGAGGTGGAAATCTGGAACATAAGAAGGAATTTTTTCACTCTGAGATTAACTAATGAAGAAGATTATCTAACCCTTAGAAGAGAAGGAACTAGAGTTGTGTTTGATAAGCTCATGGTTCTTGTGGAAGTTACTGCTGGTGTCCCAAATCCCATTGATGAGGACTCTTTCTCAAGTGTCATGATTTGGATTCTTATCAAGAGAATTCCTGTTCATATCATAAATAACATCAGAAATATCCTCAGACCAGCATGTACTTTCCAGAATGCTAGAAAACCTTATGGAAGGGATAGGGAGGAGAAAAACATGAAAGTTACACTCACCATCAATGTCACTAGGCCTCTTAAGTGTGGTACTGAATCTTTCGAGTCCACCACTACCTCTCACTGGATGAAATTTTCTTATGCCATCAATGGCATTAAGTTTTGCAAGGTTTGCAGAATCCTTGATCACCCTGGTCCCTTTGCTCTTCTCCCACCAACATAGCCTTCAACCATCTACCCCAAATCCCATTCCCTCTCAAAGGCTAAACCCCAACCCAAAAGGTCTCATAACTTGGAAAGCCCCCATCCAGAGACCTTACTCTGATAAGGATGCTGCCATGGAATTCGAAACCAAGATGAAACTTGCTAAAAAGCAGGAGCTAGCCCAAGATATTTCTAAACTTGGTAAGAGTACTGATGGTGGGGAGGAGGGCATCATCTTTGGAGAAGTTCCCCAAATTGAACTCCCATTCTTGATGTGCTTGCTTGCCAAATTAGAAACAAAAAAATACACTTTAAACAGAAAATTTTGGCCCCCAACAAGAAGAAAGTTACCAATTTGAAAATGGATGCTAGATGTAAAGGAAGAGAAAACGAACAACCATCTACTTGTCAACCTATTTCCAACCCCTTCCTTACCTCTAAACCTCTAAACTCCTTTCAGTTTGATTCCCTCCCCACCTTTTCCGAAATCAAAGAAAAAATGGATGTTGAGATAAGTGAGAAGAAAAAAGAAATTTGGGAGCAGAGAAAGAAAAACCACCAGTTCTCTAAACTCTCTGGAGTCAATACCAAAAAGAGTAGAGATATCCAAGACCCAAAGAGGAAGCTCATTCAGCATGTGGAGAATTTTATCTTCCACAAAAAACCCAAAGATGCTTCTGGTTTAGATCAGGATCAAGGTGAGTATGAGGATCAAATGGTGAAGGTAATTGCGGAGACTGGGATGGCAAATAATATCCCAGAGTCATCTTAAAACAACATTATGGTAACTTTATCTGCCATCTCTCCTTTATACTGCTTTCATTTATATGTGCATCACCATTATCTCCATAACTCTCAGGTTACAAGTGGTAGATACCACTTTATTTACCTCTCTCTGGATATTGAGTTTTTTTTTATCATATTGTTGTGACCCCTTCTGAACATACTACCAACTTTAGGAGGCACATTTTAAAGTATCCCTTGATATCTTATTTTTTCCAATTCTTCACTTCTTTGGCGTCAAATTGTCAAGGCATGGGTATTAGGAATAGTAAGAACTACCTTAACAACCTCCTTACTAGACATAACCCTTATATCCTATCTATTTCTGAAACCAAACAAAAGAAAGAAGGGATTAGGAAAATCATAAAGAATCTCAATGTGGAAAATTTGTGGAACCAAGGGGTGATGTGGGTTCTGCTGGTGGTCTAGCATTAATATGGAAAAAAAAACCTCAATATGGAAATCATTGATTTCTTCCTGAAGCATATTAATGCTATTGTCAGTTTTATCTCTAGTCCTCCTTGGCTCTTTACTAGTTACTATGGTAGCCCTTATGAATTATAAAAAAAGATTGATTCATGGGTCAAGATAGAAAACACTGCCATAGTTAGTGATGGGTGATTTCAATCTTGTACTCCATGACTCACATAAATTTAGTGTTTTCCCTATTGACACTACTGAAGCCAATGTCTTAAATGATAAAATCAATGATCTGGATCTTATTGACGTTGGATTTACTGGTTGTCCATTCACTTGGTCAAATAGGAGAACTTGACCAACTCTAACTGAACAAAGGATGGTTAGAGGTATGGCTTCTTAAGAATGATTAAATATCTACCCAAAGTCTATTATTTCTCATTTGGTGGTTACTGTTGATCGTAACCCAATCCTTCTTAATTCCAATCCAAATTGGAAGAATAGTAATATGCCATTCAAATTTTTTGGCCCTTGGCTTGATCACCAAGGGTGCAAAGAAATTATTGTTAATTGTTGGAAAAAGAACCACTATGGCTCCTCTGCTTACATTATTGCTAAGAATCTCAGAGACATAGAGATCAAAGTTAGGGTGTGGAATAAAGAAGTGTATGTCAATATAAAAACCGGAAGACTGTATTGGGTATTTGGAATGGCTTTGCAATCACTACTTCAAGGCTGAAAAAGGAGAAATGATTATCAAAGCTAGGAAAAAAGTATATGAGTGGAGCAACATTGAAGAAAAGTTCTGGAAAACCAAAAGTAGAGACCAGTCTATTAAATTGGGGGATAAAAACACAAAGTTTTTACACAGAGCTACTAAAAGCAGAATGAAAAGAAATAAAAATGACACAATTCAGGATAATGCTGGAAGCTGCATAACTGATACAAAAGAAATTGCCACCTGCTTCACATATCACTTCTCCATGATGGCCTTAACTGAGAACCCCTCCCTAAATCATGAAGTTATCAACCTCATACCTCATACCCACGACCATAAACCCTAATGATAATTCCATCCACAATAGAATCCCTGAGGTCATTGAAATCAAAGAAATGTTTTTAGCATGGCTGGAGATAAAGCCCCAGGCCCTGATGGATTTCCTCCAATTTTGTTTCAAGCCAAATGGGACATCGTGGGAGATGATATTGTGAAGATGGTACAAAATTTCTTTAAATCTGACCACATACTCACTGAAATGAACTCAACCTTCATATCTCTGATACCTAAAATTGATAACCTTTCAACACCAAGCCACTTCAGACCTATTAGCCTTTGTAACAGCACTTATAAAATAGTCTCAAAACTGATTGTCCAAAGAATAAAATATTTCCTAAACAAAATCATCTCTTCCTACCAATCTGCTTTTATGCCTGACAGGAAAATTGCTGGCAACATTATTATAGCCCATGAAATAATCCACTGCATGAGATCCAAGGGTGGTAAAAAAGAGAAAAAAGGCACCTAGGTATCAAAATTGATATGGCTAAGGCCTTTGACAGGGTGGATAGGTAATTCCTTTTAGCCATTATGAAACAGATGAGGCTTAATGAAAAGTGGTGCAAAAAAATATACAAGTGCATCTCTACCATTACCTCTGCTGTTATGATAAATGGGGTACATGGTGACTTCTTCAAACCTTTTAGAGGGCTGAGACAAGGAGACCCCCTATCCCCATACTTGTTTCTCTTCTGCATGGAGGCCCTGTCGAGAACTCTGATTCAAGCTGACAATATGGGTCTTATCTGTGGGATAAAAATTTGTAAGAATGTTCCGTTTGTTAGTCACCTCTTGTTTGCAGATGATTGATGGTCTTCTGCAAAGCTAACAAAATTGAGAGCCATAATTTGGTGGATATTTTCAATATCTTCAGCACTACTTCAGGTAAGCTTATAAACTTCAATAAATATGGGGTATTTTTCAGTAAAAATATGGATGAATACCTGGAGTTACATATCAGCAATATTATAGGAGTGCAAGTGATAGCTCTTGATAACAAGTACCTGGGTGCTCCTCTCTTCACACATAGGAGCAAAATTAAATCCTTCCAACCTTGTGTGGATAAGCTAACTCAAGATAGCTAGCTGGAAAAATACTACTTTGAATGTTGAAGGCAGAACCACTATGATTAAAGTTGTCACTTCTACCTCCAGTATCAACCAAATGAACTGCTTCAAACTCCCTAAGAAAACTTGTCAGAACTTAAACAAGATTCAAAGAGATTTCTTCAGGGGAAAAAATATTGACCAACCTAAGGGTTATTATCCAAAGGCTTGGGTTTCAGTTTGCAAACCAAGAGATTTGGGGGGTCTTGGGTTTATGAAAATTAAAATGTTCAATAGTGCCATGATAGGATGGAGACTAGAAGATGACAAAAACTCTTTTCTGGGTCAGCTAATGCATGCCAAATATATGGAAGGAAGAAACATTGTTAACTTGGATACTACTCCCAAAGCTGGAGACTCTTGGATATGGAAAGGTATGTTGGAGGGTATAAAAAATATCCAAAACTACAACAAATGGAAGATTAGAGATGGTAAAAGAATCATTTTATGGGAAGATAAGTGGCTGGACAACACCCTTATTCACCTTCAAAAACCTGCTACCTGTCCTATTGATCTTCTCAGAGTTGAGCATCTTCTGCTTGAAAATGGGTCATGGAATAGTACAAAGATTGCTACTTGGTTCTCTCATGATGAAGCCAGGGAAATCCAGGCTACTGCCACCCATGCTGGTGAGGAGGATCAAGTTTAGTGGAAGCTAACTGAATCAGAAATCTTCACTGTCAAGTCTCTTTATCAGGAAAAATTAATATGAAGTATATGGATGATGTTCAACCCTTTGGAATGGAATTTGGAAGCTTGATGTTGCTCCAGCTATCCAAATATTCCTTTGGAAATATGGACACAATATCCTTCCCACAAATGCGAAAAATGCAGGCATCCTGCATTATATTGATCATATATATCATATTTGCAAATATGGGGAGGAAGATATGTCACATTTATTCTTTCACTGCCCAGCTGCTACAGCTGTTTGGCAAGAATTCTACAGGATGAACCATGAAAAGTTTGGGGATGGTAACTCATTCCTCAGATAACTCATTTTCTGGTTCCATCCTAATGAGATAACCAACCAGGAGAACCGTATTAATGCAACCATTTGTTGGTTCATATGGAAGGAAAGATATGACTATGTCTTCAGAAAACATGTGCCTAACGACAAGGTTACTGCTGACAACATTAAACAACATATGTGCTCTCATAATAGAGTGCATCATCTTCCAAACCACATCCTTAATAATGTCATTTACTCCATAAATAGCTCTGAAGATTTTTATAACTTCCAGCAAAATAACTTTGCAGGGCGTTTTGAAGTCACAATTAAGATTCGCTCCTTGAATGATATTGATTCTAGTATTTTTTCACTGCTATATCAGCTTATGGTTTTACAGGAACCTACTATGGGGCTCGAGGACATCCAGGATACTCTGGAGAATGGGGAGCCACAGGAGGAGCAGACTAGCTATAAAATGGGCCAAAGAGCTTCAATGCACAAATGTCAGAATCCAGACAGAAGATATGACTACTCTTGTTTGCTACAATATGCTCTATCATCAAGCAGTTTAAGGAAGATTCAATCTAAATTATTACATTAGTAGTAGTACTAAGGAGGAAGATAGAAATCCAATTACTTTTGTCTTAAATAATTTACCGTTAATTTCCAAAGGGAAAAACAAGGAAGTTTTAATTATTGCAACATTATGTAAGAATCAAGATGGGGTAATTTAAGTCCAACAGATACCCTCCGAGCTCATATAGTTACTCTCCCTTAGATTTTACCTAAGTTTTATTAAAAAATAATACTCCCTCCGTTTCAGGAAAAGAGTTACTTTTCCTATTTGCACAATTGTTAAGGCAAGATGAGAGAGAATAACTTTTATAATTTATTTCTAGATTTACCCTAACAAAAAGTTTAATATTACATATATCTTTATAATGAGAATAATAACATTTCTTAGAATAACAAGGGTAGTTTTGAAAGTTTGTTATGTTGAAAATGAAAGTAACTCTTTTGTTGGAACAAAAATTTAAAGAGAAAGTAACTCTTTTCCTGAAACGGAGGGAGTATAAAATTATTTTTTATCCAATATTCTCGAGACTTGGTTAATGATAAGAGCATCACTGTGGTTAGATTTAGTGGCGCATACTGTGGTTCTGGACTTAAAGCATTTTCCTCGCTTTCGCAAGCACAACAAGACCCTCAACTATTTTAATAGATAAACAAATTAATTAGTTTGAGTACGAGATAGTACTTGTGTTATGTACAGAAGCAAAACATGTTTATTGCGAAACTGCTAGATATTTCTAAATTTATTCCCTAAATTTTTCTTCTATGACATATTGCAGAGGTATTGGTTCATGATTGTTATCTGGAATCCACTAAAGATCCTATAAAGTTCATCATTTTTAGATAACGAATTTAGATTGGTGCCACGGAGAAGAAAATGAGGATAATTGTGGGGGTATATAATAGCTAAGGCCTACGGGTTTAGTGTCATCACGCGAGCGCGTTTACGGCCAAACAATGTATTTGAGTGTAAAATTTTGGACAACAGTACAATCGCACAAGAGTTATTGATTATTCTAAGCTACCGTTACAAAACGTTGAAGGTAATGAAATAACAGCTAGTAGTCTAGTAGTACGTCTTCTTGATTCCTTGAACTTGTAAATTTCAGCTCTGGCATAGTGCTTCCATAAGCTAATGGATAGACGTACATATTTGTGCGTGTCACATTCACACTTCTCAATATCCCATTTGTATAATCAAACCTGTATCAATCAATTCATGTATGAATGGAATTCAGTACTTGACAAGAAAACACTTCAAAAATTTCAAAGCACGTTCAGTTAAATATCGTGTATCATAAGAGTACAATTCCTAATTATATAGTACCTACCAACACCTATTTCATTAATTGATGGATTAAAAATGAAGAAAACTATGACCTGCCAAACTCTGCCCTTTAGAGAAAATGGGACATGAAAACGGTGGGTCGGAAATGGCTCTGATCCATGTTCGTAAACATAACTATGGACGATTTTTTTTTTTTTTGGATCAGTCTAATTTTAAAGGGATTCTTCTTGATTTTTGACTTAGGCATTAGATCATTGAAATTAAAATCAAAATTCCTTATCTATATATTTTTATTAATTAGCAAAGTGTCCTTTGCTAATAAGTTGTTAATTTAGATAATTAAAGTGTCCTTTGCTTATAAGTTGTTAATTTAGATAATTAAATTGATAGATCGATAAAATCATAGTATGTTACTAAAGTTAGATTATATATTTTTTACATTTTTCTTATTGTTTTTTATTTTTTATTTTTTTAAAAATTTATTCGGTTAGGTTTTTTAGTGGAACTTCAATCTGTTCTTCAAATGCAAAGAACATATTAAAATATAGGTAGAAAAAAAATTCAACTGCATAATATATTTTTCATATGTGAAGAACAAATTGAGTTTCGACTAGGAAAAATAAACAAACGAACCACACTAAGTTCTTTATATGTGAAAAACAAACTAAGGTTCGGTTAGAAAAAAAAACAATAAATGAACCTGAGTTCGGCTAGGAAGAAAAAAATTAAAACAAACTAGTGTTTGATTAGGAGAAAAAAAATGTCAAATTAGCCGAACTTCATGCGAATAGATTGAAGTTCAACTAGGAAGTACTATATATAAAGAAAAATCAGCCGACCGATACAAATGAAAAAAATAAAAAAAAATAAAAAAACAAAAACTTTATTAAAATAAAATAAAAAATAAAATATTTGTAAAGATAATAACGTATTTTAAATAAGTATTTCCCAGCAGTAAGACACCACTTATCACTAGACACTAGATGGACTAATCACCAAAAAAATTATTCCAACTATAAGTCAAACTGTTCACAACCCAGCTAGCACTGTCCTTTGTGACTGGGCCCAAATCCCAGTTAGCTCATTTGCTTCATGGGTGGGCAAATTAAACCCCTTACTCCACCAACCTGGGCAGCACCTACCCCACCCCACCCAACCCAGATCAAACCATCTGTATGTTTTTTGCTACTAGCCTGTTTGCCTTCCCTTCGTCTGTGGTGCTGCATACCCAAGTACCTGTAAATTTATTTTCACCTTATCCATTCTTACTCGTATTTAATCGAATGCTTTTGAGCTATAGGCTACAAGGGTGACTGAGCATGAGGATTTTAGCATGGAGTTGCCAGGGCACTAACCAACCAACGCCAATACAACATCTCCAAGACTTGATTTTCTCGCATAAACCCTTACCAGTACAGCTCCCTGAAACATTTGTTCGGTCATCCCGCACAAAACATTCGCTCCTCCACACCCCCCAATGCGGCATGGGATCATATATATCTTTCTGTTTCTGTAACCGTTGTTTTGGATCTATATATAAATATCAATTGGCTTATTCTGTAAAATTTTGCTTTTTTGTGAATTATTTTTTTTGTTTGTATTATTCTTCTATTTTTTTTACTATGGATTAGAACGTCCACAATGGCGCGATTCAAACACGGAGTAAAGAGTAAATTTAGTGGATAGTCCGTAAAAGTGAAGCGTAGCGGCGCGACCAAATGTAGTGGATAGTCCAGAATTTCGACTGTAGCAGAGGGAATTTGGGAATTAATCCGGGCTAAACATGGTTTACTCGGGCGGGCTCGTAGTATTCCGCCTGGCGTCAAGCGGCGTCGCAGTATACCGCATGGAATGAAGCGTTATGCTGGGATAACGCTAAGAAACACGGGTGGTGTGTCGTAGGAATGCGCCTGATCAAGCGGTATACTAGGACTACGCTTGATGAAACGGTGCTCTAGGCTCACGCCCATAAACAGGCACAACGCTAGGATGCCGCTCAGTTGGATTGTAATCCTAGGATACCCCCTACAATGAAACGAAGCTCCAGGACTTCGCTCAGATATAGGCGAGGCGCTAGGACGCCGCTCGGTGCTAGGCGTGCTCCCAGGAGTCCTCTTGGTTAATTCCTGGTTAATTTGTTACCGTTGTCAACGACTATAATTTGTATTCTTATACACCTATAAATAAATGAATTTATATCTATCATTCCCATTTCAAATCCACATCTTTTACATTTCATAGAAAATTTTTAATTTATCGTTTTCATAATTATGGCTTACGAAAATTTTAGGCTTAATGTAGAAAATTTTACCCTAGAGGAAGATTTATCCCTATGTCGAAACATAGTATTACTTATCCAGCAAGGGGTCATGAACGTCGGATGAATGGTTCAATGAGCATGCAATGGTTAGAAGATATTCATGCTAAGTTTGTAATGAAACCAGTAACCCCAATAACCGGAACAGAGCAGGCCCTTTTTGTCGATATGTGGAAATCACAAAGGAAGTACTAGAATTTTCTTCTTTAACCGCTAAGGTGAATGAAAGAAGAATTAGGAATGAAACTGATGATGAAGTTGTTGCCAGATCTCTGGAGGAATGCAGAAGATGGAAACGTTCAGATTTCAGGTACCAACTTCATTTCGAGATCCTAAGGGTGATGGAAGAATACAATCCTTTTGTGTTTATTATTCTCAGAAAAATGTGAAGAACGTCGTCCCGGGCGTCATACGACCCGTTGAAGGTTTGATGGTTTTCTTAAGTGTTTAAGTGTAATCTATTCATTTATTATATTTCATCTCCTTTAATGTTACGCGATGTATGCCTTTTCGATTCAATGAAATGATTTTACGTTCAACTTTTTTACAAAATTAATTAACTAATGAAATATGGTCATCTATTAAAATATATTGATAATACATGAGCTACCGATTACAACCAAACTCTGACAAAAGTTATCAAAATTATCAAAATTGGTGGATAAAGTTAGCAGTTACTTCCGATTATAATTTGGACTTAATGAACTCGTAGCTTTCTACAAATGTGAACTCTTCTCCTTTTTCCTGATAGTAGTGCATTTTTGCGAGATCCTCCTACACAAGCATAGGGAAAAAAATATAATTCATCAAGTTTACTATGTTGTTATTGGAAGACCAAACAACTTAGGTTAAGTAAAAGATACTTGCAAATTGTTGGATCGACAAGCCTAAATGGGTGAGGTTAAAGATCCGTTGTTGTATAGCTATATAATCAGCTATCCCTATTCGGATAAGTTGGTATCGATCATGAATTTGTTCAAGAGATCTTTGCTTTGGATTTCCATATTCTCGAGCATATTGAATGTAGATCCTCCCGCAAAAGGTTTCAGGTTCAACCCTTCCAGCTATGACATCTTCACGTAGGGTTTCGTTATGCCATGTTTTTGTTAAAACCAAATCTTCAGCTGAATCAAATGTTGCCATGTTTGTAGGTAGAGTTATGAAGTGAATTACAAAGAGGAGATGAGTAAATGAAATTTGTAGAGTGTATGAAACTAGGTGTGTGTGGTATTTGGTAGAGAAAACAGATGTATTTATATGATAATTTCGAAAACTAGTTGTTGATTGTACTTTCATTGTAAATAATTGCACAACCCATTTTTCCCTACAAGACAATACAATACCAAATGACCAAAACGACAAAAGTTAGAAAAAAAATTCATAGTTTTGAATTGACAATACACGGTTGGTATTTTATTGTAAAAACAGAGTTACGGCAGGTGGGGTGGACGGACGCATCAGAGATATGAAATGTCGGTTGACAAGACAATACCAAATGACCAAAACGACAGAGGAAAATACAAAACTAATATAAAGGATAAAATAAACGATTATAAATGTAAGAAAAACAATTTAAAAAGACAATTCAAATCTGAGAAAAGAAAAAGTTTTATGTTCAACTAACAATTCAATGCTAATGAATTACTACTCTTCCGTATCTTGATTCTCGGACGCCGAGCGCGGGGGCATAAACGGAGGAAAAGATGGTCTGGAATTATAGTTATTTGATTGCATTGTTGATGACGATCCCTTACCCATGGTGTTCCACATCGTTGGTGACATATTCTGAGCATACGTGCCAAACCCAATGGGTGGTTGTTGTTGACGAAAATGGGCAAGCTGTGAGTTCAACATGTTGTTTTCATTTCGTAGACCATGTATTTCTGCATCTTTGGCAATGAAATAGTCCACCCTCTCCTTAGTTTCATTTAACGTAAATTCACGAAACTCGTGGGTAAAATCAGACAACTCTTAAACTAAATCATAAGCCGCGACATGTGATGAAAAAAATGAAATCAAATTCTGAACCATCATTGTATACTAAAATCAAATTTTACAGTGTTTTGTTGTATACTTACGTATGGCAGCTGTTGTGGGGGCAGAATGGGTACATGTTCACGATGACGTTGGATGTTGTGTTTAATACGGTCACCAGCATAACCGTACGTTTCAACCTCCCAATCGACTTTCGTGGTATATTTATACATGTTAGTCACATGTCGCCAATACTCCATATACAAATCATAGTTCACGACACGTACAAACTCACTTGCAGGGACCAGACAGTTTTCGCTCATCTCCTCAACCACCTCGTCGCTGAAGTTGGAAATACAACTAGGCGGGTTGCTAGGAACGCCCCATCTTGGATTGTTTTGCCTCCAACACCGATCTCCGAGATACATGTTATTCTTTATCCATTTGAATTGACAATAAACAAATAAATTAATCAGTTAACCGAAATACAAAGAAAATAAAAAACATTCCAATGGAAATAAATTAAAACTCACGGTGCCTAGCCAAGAGAACATTGCCCTTTCCATGAGAGCTCTACAGCTTTTCGTCCAACTTCAGATTCCAGGACCATGGTCGCAGCTTCCCACAGTTGCCAGGTCACATCGTCTACAGACAACTGATTCAGAGAAGTGATAGACGCTTAATTTTTATACATTTTTATAACCTAACCTATATTTAATAGTACTTGATTTTATATTATTAATATATTTTTATTGATTTAATAGGTGATATGCATAAAACCGAAGTTACGAATTAAACATGGCTAGAGTGAACGTTTGTGAAGACATTTCTTATACTTTCATTACACGTACAGTTGGCATGAAGAGTTTAAAGTGAACTAACAACTTAACTTGTGTTGAACGTATGGTGCTGGCTAGTTCTCTTGGCAGTGGGTGTGTCAGGTTAGGTGTTATGGAAAGCAGACAAAGGACGTTTGATATTTTTCTGGCAGCCTTTGTTTTAGATGTTGAGAAACTACTGTGTGGTTAGAAAGAAGTAATCAGTTCACGTGAACAAGAGAGACAGTGAATGAATGTCAGGAGGAAAAAGAAGAAGTAATGCAAGAAACAACAAGCGTGATGATGGGAAGGAAAGATGAAGGTGTAGCTAGAGAGAGACTAGCCTAGGGTATGTTGACTCTTGGAATTTGGAAGTGATTGAGACAATTGGTTAAAAAGAAAAGAGTTTTTCTTGTTGGCTGGTATGGTAAGAGCACATGGGAGAGAGAGCTAGGGCTTTGTTAGCCGTTTGATATAAAAGAAGAAGAGGCTAGCAGTGGGTGTAGAGTGTTTGGTTGATGCAGTGATAGTGACGTTGGTTATTGATCAGACGAGTACAATAATGACTCTTGGGCTGGACAGTAAGAGGAAGCTAATAGGCCTGTATGGTGTATGCTAGTTAAAACCTAGAGAGACTATAAAGAGAAAAGAAGGGGGCAGTCGTGGGAGGGAAGATTGGGGGGAGACTTTTCTCCTGTATACTTTTTGGAAGAAAGAGGCGGAGAGCTCTGTAAGGTTTTGCTCTTCAATTCGTCTGTTTTGGGATGCGTGTTTGTATACAGGATTAGACAGAGGAAGAAGACTTAGCATCGGGTGACGACGGTGATAATGGTTTATTCTTTTCTTCTCATTCTTAATTATTTTTATGGGTTTTAAGAAACCCATCTCCATGTTCTAATTAATTTGTAACTAGGGTTTAATGTTGAAACCACTTACAGTTTGAGATCAATTTAATCGTTTTATTTAATACATACCATTATAATTTGAATAGATTAATTTCATGATTTTGATTTATTGAATTTCATTAAACAATTGTGACGTCTTTTGATGGTACATGCTTGGCCTAGTTTTTGATGTTCCATGCTTCTGGTATACAGTTGTTATTTTGAAAATCTACTTATTACAAATATATTTGTCTACTTATTTGATATTTCATGCTTGGGTTAAATCCTTTGATGGGGTATGCTTAGAATAGTCAGGTATATTTGTGGACCTATAATTAGTTTCGTACAATTTTCTCACTAACGCAATTTTATGGTGTATGCTTGGGACTAGGGCTTTTTGATGCACCATGTTTAGGGCGTCCCAGTGATATTTGCGACTCTAAATATTCATGAGTTATGTTTCACTTCAGTAATTAAATAGAAATAGTGATGGATACTGAAAATCCTGGTTATCGACTCTCCCATTAGATTTATTTTTATTAGTCTATTTTATTTTATTATTTTATTAATTAATATAAAAATACAAAAATATTATCCTTGGTTAGTTGATTAGAGATGTTAATTGCAGTATTTCCCCGCTCTCTGTGGGTTCGACCCGTACTTGCCGTTGTCTACTAGTTAGACGCCGTGCGATTGCGGTTATTTTATAGAGGGTAATCTAAAATCCCATCAAGAAGTCCTTGAACGACTAATGTCAATACTCTTCCTCCGACGACATCTAGGCCACTCATTTTCACTTTCAGGCGAAGAGTTCTTTGGCCGACAAATGCCCAAATATTCGTACCCCCAAAACTAGAATGTATTGACAACCAATGGAATAAATAACTGAGCAAAAAAAAAAACAATTTAAAAGAATTATAAATACCACAAACAAATTTACCTCCAAAATTTGGAAGGGTCCTGGTCCGGCCAATGACTTTTGTCCCCTACCAGATGCGGTGAGACCGGAATACAATTTAGAAAATGCAGGAGTACCCCAGTCATATTCATTAACTGCATTTAGATCCTCAAAAGCAGCTAACCATCCAGCATCAATATAGGTTTTTGCATTTGAAAATAAGAACTCACCCAAAACATACATATAAAACGCTCTGGCCACTCTATCAGCAAGTCTACTATCATCGTAGCCGCAACCAATATTTGTGGATCAAAATATGTGCATAAGAATTTAACCGTAATTGCATTTGAAACCCACTGGTAGGGAATACCTTCTCTTTTACAAACCGCACTATCTTTAAGTTCAGGAAAAATATGCTCCCGGACATATTCAAATTGGAACTTCGATGAGTCATACTGAACACGAATACCAATACCAATACAAATTCCTGTCAACATTACCCAATCAAGGGGTGTGAACCCAAGCTAACCAAACGAGAAGTGAAAAGTGTTTGTCGTATCCCAAAAGCGCTCAACAATATAGTCAATAAGTGCATGCGATGAATCTACTACATCAATGGTAAGTAATCGGTCCCATCCTCCCTTTTCAATAATATATTTGACCCTAGGGCTATATTTAACAATACCTTGGTAGGTCTGAATGACCGATTTGAGGGAACCCCGATGTGAAAACTTGAATTTGGCGTCGCTTGAATACGTTATATTGGTGGAGGCGTGACCCTCAGTATCTTCCACAATTGTATAGTGTTCCAACCCGGGAACTTCTACCGTTTCTTCAATAATACGGTCTTCTTCTGAATCCTCGACGATTTTAGTCTTCTTGGCCCTCTTCTTTCGGCCAACGAATCTGGACGTCAAACTGCTCAACATCTGGGCAAACAATTTATACAACATTGAAAATCAAGAGTAATCCCCACAATGCAGAAAGATAAAAATCAAGGAAAAACATAATAATTTCATAATTAAAAAAGTAATTATCTAATTACATAATCATATGTACCAACATACAAAAATCAAACATTCTTGAACAAAATTCATCATTAACAAAATACTTCAATATCAATGCCCCAATTGTACCAAATATCATCAAAATTCCACAATTATATACTTCCATAGACATAGGTTTGAAAACATAAACATTCCAAATTCCCAAATTTTCAAGACAATCTAGTCAATTCATCAAAAAATTAACCATCACCCAACTCAAATTAAACAACAACTTAATCAATTCTATCTTCAATTCAACAAATTATCATCAATTTTTTGTACCCAATTTACAACATTCATAAACCCTAAAAATTATCCCTATAACATAATTACAATTTCTAATAAAACCTAAATATATCAATTTCATAATCACATGTTTAATCATTCAACATACATAACCAATTTAACTAACAAGACATAATAATAAAACATACTCTAAATTTAATTTACAAAACAACTATAATTTACAAAAAAACAAAAGAAACTACCTTGATTACGCTTGGATGTTTGAGAAAAGCTTGAGCGGAGTCTCAAAATCGTAGGCGAGTCGTTGGGATTTCGTTTGGGAAGATTAATCAGGTTTCAAGAGGGGAGGCGAAATAGGGTTCGGTTGAAAAACAAAGGGTTCAGGAGAAATAAAATAGGGTTCGGCTGAAGAAGAAGCAAATGATAATGGGGCGGGCTGCTAGCATCTCGCTTGGAATTCCAGGCGGGGGGCTAGCACACCGCCCGTCCCATTCTACTCACACGTTCGAGTCGCACAAGCGCAACTCCTTCATGCGCGTTGCTAGCCCTTCGCCCCATCAGGCGTGATTCTCGGATACCGCCCGTCTCTCGGGCGTGGTCCTAGGATACCGTCCAATACCAGGCGTTACTTTAGGATTCCGCCCCATACCAGGCGTTACGCTAAGATTCTGTCTCGCGCAAGCGTTATCCTAGGATTTCGCCCGTGTTTCCAAGCGCATCGCTGGGACACCGCCCAACACCAGGCGCATCGCTAGAAAACCGCCCGACTATACACGACTGTTCTTGGGCCGGACCAAAGACTAAATTTCTTAGTCTTTGGTCGTTTACTCTAGTCGACCCATTTTGGTTGCTCTTACAAGCCCTATTTAATGACCGGGGTTTATCAATTCTATAAGACGGGGCCTATCATTGTATCTCCTCTTGCTATCATTACTAAGTTTGTATTTCATTGAAAGGAGATTTAGATTTCTTAGTTACCTAATGGAGAAGGACCAAAGACCAATTTGAACTCATTTAAATCCAGGTTTTTTTAACATTATATTGAAGATAATGAAATGACGAAGTCAATCCAAAAAAAAAGTTCCGCAGTCGAACGAAGAAGTTAATAAGCAAAACAGTAAAACTAACTTGAATTTAGTTTCTACTTGGCTTTTTTTGGGCCTGCGTGGAAAGGGAAATAAGAGATGCGTTTTGACCTTGCCTTGGACTTGAAAAATAAGGTTTTTATTAGATTTTGAGGAGGTTAAATGTCCTAGTTCAATAGGTACTAAGAGGAGTTGTTAGTATTTGAGGAAGTTAAGATTTCTACTTGGATAGAGATCAAAAGGATGTGAAAATATTTAATGGTTATTAAGTTTCCTAGTTGGATAGACATCAGGGGGAGTTACAAAAGCTTATATAAAGAGAAGATCATATACAACTTTCTACATAACTTCTCGACATAAAAGAGAGCAATTTTTGGTTACCCCTTTACATGGGGGAACTAGGATATTCTTATTTCTTCTTCTCCTATTTTATTTTCTTGTATATTTTTCATGGGTTTCAATAAACCCATGAGTAGATGATTTTTCTATTGGTTGGAGATGTAATCACAAGTTCTAAACATGGGAATCAATCTGGCTGGTCAGTTTTAATTTTTATTATTTTTTTTTAGTCGTTCATGTTCTATTTTTAATATCGTCATGTATGATTGAAGGTGTGTTTGTTGAGGCTGCATGAGTGAACAAACATTCATATCTAAAGCTAAACTAGCGTTTGAAGATACATAATAATCGATAGACTCGGTTATAAGTAGCATAGTATGATTACTGATTGTATTCAAAACCTTCGTGTAATTGCATGTAGAAGCTTGACCTATGTTAAATAAAATACTCGTAATATTTATATTGCATCAATTAGCATAATTCAAAAAACCTAATGCTCTTGGAGAATTACACTTTATAGCACATTGCATTAGGTTGTTCTCTAAGTAGTATTTGCATATTCGTCGTTATGGTATGCAATTTACCGGAGTATTCTCTCGATAGGGTGCTCTAGGGCTATTAGTATAAATAAAAATTGAATGTTGATTTTGATCGATTGATGAACATGTTTGGTGATAGAAAATGAAACATCTAATCAATATTTGGTCGTGTCGTAATCAACCAAAATAATCAAGTTCTTACTTCCAAATAGATTAAAGTATAGCAAATAAGAACAAGTTCGTTCCCACAGAGAGGCTAGTGATTGTTAATTACTTTCAATTACGCAAGTAAACAGGGGGGGTTTTGTTATGATTTTAACTAAATTATACTAAAACAAGCTAAAGCAGATTAATAAAAACGAATATCAGAGAGAGAAGTATTGGTTAGAGAATTCATCGTCAGTTTTCCAACATGTTATCAATCAAAGCATACTCAACATTCATGCATTAGTGACACCAATAACCCTAAAGCATCCTATCGCAGGTCTACTCCGGCAAAACTCCTAATATCATCAGAGAGGGTATCGCGCCACTCTCTGAATCCTTAACACCGGATAACTTGGTGTAATGCACCACACAAGTTCAACCCAATGAAAGCAATGGTCTTTGTGAGTTGAGGTTATTCTAAGTAACCCGACGCAATGTGCAACTCGGATTCAACCTAGGTCAAGCTTCTACACATACTTGCATGGCAATTTTAAGTATCGTTAACAAATATGCTATACTACTTGTAACCAGAGTCCTTCGACAATTCCGGATCGAAAACTCTAATTTAGTTGTAGATATCAATGTATGCTTATTCAATTCGCGACTCAAACAAACAAACAATCAATCATACATGGCATTATAATCAGTAGAACATGAACGATATTAAAAACAACATGAACATGTGAGCATGCGCCATTCAATTGATAAACATGTTTTCCAACTTCAGATTACATCCCTAACCAATATCGAGGGTTTAGCTCACCATGGGTTTCTCAAAACCCATGGAAATCAATAAAGAAAATACAATCAAACCCGGAAAGATAGCGAAGAATTATTTCTGCAGAATCGCCTGTATGAAAAAGTGGCCAGCCTTCAAGTTGCGCTGTCCCCTTTTCCTTTGCTGTGTTCTTGCGCCTCTTTTCTTCTCCTCCAACCTAATCTTTTGTATGATAACGTGAATTAGATGATGTTCTATTTCCAGCCAACTTCTCCCTCTTATACGTGAGGGAAATTCCAACCGAGAAAATGCTAAGTCCAGCCCAGCCGAGAATCCTTGCGTTTTTAGCTTTCCTTCCGTGAGTAGACTTGTGTCCTGCCTTGTATAGTAAACCTGACCCCCAAATATCCCTTGGACCTCCAATATGTGCTATAGCTACCTCTCCAAAAAGCTTTCCACGAGAAAGGCCTGAGTTCCTTTTATAGAACTTGAGTTAGCCACTTTCACAATCCTAGTGGAATTAGGAAATGTGCTAAGTTTCCTTATTCCATCCCAACAAGATATAGCAACTCCAAATTCTTTCCTAATCCCATATGACTTCCCAAGCTAGCTACTACTCCACCAAGGCTAGCCACTAGTCTACCAAACCACTCTAGCACCTCCAACTAACCACTTAGCACCTTAGCACCTTAGCACCTACGGTTCAGCCAACTTAGCGCCTGGGCGCTAGCAGCACAAGCTAGTTTGCCACCATGTGGCTTTGCCCATAACTTCCTCATACGAGATCAGAATGACCTCGTTCTTTTGCCGTTGGCTTCGTAATTCAATTTCCTACACTGTGGAGGGTGAAAGGCCTGAATTAAGCATAGGTTTACTGGCTCCTCGGTAATTCTTCTCATACAGCTCCATTCAGCAGGTTTCTGAACTGTAACCTGAAAAGACAACTAAACTTCGAAAGTAATAATAAAACATAGTAATTCACTCAAATATAGCAAATAAGGGTTAGGAAAAACTACTTAAAATGTATGATTTATGCACCTATCAACTAGCGTTTGAAGATACATAATAATCGATAGACTCGGTTATAAGTAGCATAGTGTGATTACTGATTGTATTCAAAACCTTCGTGTAATTGCATGTAGAAGCTTGACCTATGTTAAATAGAATACTCGTAATATTTATACTGCATCAATTAGCCTAATTTAAAAAACCTAATGCTCTTGGAGAATTACACTTTATAGCACATTGCATTAGGTTGTTCTCTAAGTAGTATTTGCATATTCGTTGTTATGGTATGCAATTTACCGGAGTATTCTCTCGATAGGGTGTTCTAGGGCTATTAGTATAAATAAAAATTGAATGTTGATTTTGATCGATTGATGAACATGTTTGGTGATAGAAAATGAAACATCTAATCAATATTTTTGATTTTTGTTCACAACCTTTATTCACTTTGCTTTTAGTTTAGTTTAGTTAAGTTAAGAAACTCAACAACCCCCTGGTTACCTAAGAAGTCGAAAGCAAACAAAAATTTCCTATTCTTTATGGGATCCCTACTTGCAATACTATTCGTTATTCTAGAAAGTAAAAGAAATATTTTGGTCGGCTGAAAACCCATCAATTGTTTTTGTTGGAGATTTCATTTTGTTTTATTTTACGTTTTTCTCTTAGTAGGTTTTAGGTTTTCTTGGTGGAAAAAACTCGTTGGTGGAATTTGTCACCTGTCAAAAGCGGGAGGTATATTCTGAAAGTATGTTATATACATCATTTTATTTTTGTTTTATATTTTTAGTCATATTTTCTCCCTATTTTCTTGTGTATTCATCATGTTTCCTTATGAAAATAACATGTATGATGCACAAGATCATGCATACTATGGTGGTAATCAGTTTAGTCATAATTTCCAATTTTTTGTAATTGCTCACCAACCAAGGGATACAATCAGAATCAATTATTTTGTTTTGATCAATACCTTATGGAATCTTTTGGTTATTCTCATACATTCTTATGCTGGGTATGTAGGTCAACAACCACAAAGAAGGTGGTGATGTGATTGTAGAAGTGGTAAGAAAGAGTTCAAACACTAAGACTTGTGAAGGTTAATTCTAGATTTAATTTCTAATACTAGCAAATATGTACAAAACATGGTAGCAAAATTAAGGAACACTAAGATATAGGATTTCACCAAAATCATACTCAAGTGATGCATATATCAATTCTTAACAATTATAGCTCTTTTATGGACTTTATTTCTTTGCCAAAGGTAGATTTCTAAAACATTAATTTTAAATCATAAGCATGGCGCATCAAAAACTCTAAGGTTAAGCATACACCATCAAACAAAATCACAAATAATTAATGAAAATCATAAATCAATTAATATAAGTGCAAAAAGTCATAAAGAATCGAATATAGTTACCAAACAATTGTGAAAAATAACTTCCTCCCGTCCCAGTAATGGAGTTTAGGTCATCATGCTCAAAACACTCTCAAAATATTTATTCATAGCTCAAAAAAGTGTTTACAAAGGTGAAAAGAAGAGAAAATAATAAAAGCAACGAGTTTGCAACGGTGTATGGATGTTATAAACTCGATGTTACAAATCAAGTGTTGCAAACTGAAGATAAACATTGCAAAGATTAAGACCTTTAACCATAGATTCTTCAGACTTTTGGCCATGGTTTCTTCAACCTTTTTGTAACGATTTCTTCATCTTCTTCACGAGTAGTACTGGGGTTTTCTGAATTTTTTTTCTTTTTCTCTGGAAGAGCCATCCCCCCTTGATGCTTTCCCTAGACCCCTATTTATAATATAACAAGAATGTAACCCTAAAATCTTCCCTCAAATCTCTTCCTTAATGAAAATAATCTTTGGCAGGCCATGATCCTGATTTTTTTCTCTTCGTGATATAGTTGTTTTTTTCTCTCGATTTTTTTTTATCAATGCTCGAGAGTAAGAATCTTGATGTTGTTTCCATATTAAACTCAAAATGATATTTCCTTCTATTTTCCAAGTCGAGAATATTTGTTTTATTCTCTTTTTATTTTCATGCGACAACTGTTTTTATTTTTTAGAGATTCTGTTTGATATTTTCATATTTCTCATTTTATATGAACTCTTACTAACAAGGCAAGAATATATCTTCTCTTAATTCTTCAAAACTCGGTCAAAAAAATCACACAGATGAAGAGAATAATTTCCCGCCAAAACTCAAAATTTGAATTTGAAGAGTGGGTGTCTTTATCAAATAGTTGATGCCTTTATCAATTTTGATGGGTGCCTTTATCACCTTTTCTGGGTGCTTTCAACACTTTTCGAGCCGTATTTTCTACAATCATGTATTCTACAGAAAGACCTAAAAACATAGAAAATACATTACTAATATAATAATTGAGAAATAACAATATAAATATGAGAACAATTAAGACACAAAAATGTGTATATCAAATATCCCCAAACTTATTATTTGATAGTCCTCGAGCAAATCTATCTAGTAAATAAAAATCCTAACTTACTGTCACAGGCATCGCGATTACACTTAGTGTGTGCAACAAGCCTTTAAACCCCTAGGTGGCCCTAGGTAATGATTCAATCTTGGTATTATTTCCTGTGTAGACTACAAATTCAATCTTGGTATTATTGTCTGGGTAGACCACATCAACCATAAGATGAGTCTCTAACAACTGAATTTGTTTCTGGACATCACCAGGCTCAGGAAATCTAGTTTGAAGATGATCTTGTAAAATGGTAGAGGTGCAAATTTCAAGTCCCAAGTGAGGGACATTTTTAAGAGTCAAAGGTAAAACACAGGGAGAATAATAGTCACCCCCAAACTTAGAGTTTTTAGTATCTCTAGATAGACTAATCACAATTTTCCTAATTTCTAGATCGTCAAATTCCTGAAAATGGTCAATTGCTTCTTCTAGGTTATAATCAGGAGGTGCATCCTTACTCATATTTAAAATCTCTACGAGTCTATCTTTGTTACCTAAGACTATTGTTTCTAAATCTCTGGACTCTAAAACAATATTCTCAGGATAAACTCGTCCCTCTTAACCATTATCGGCTTCAAAACAAGAAAATTCTACATCGTCTAAAACAATGGTATTCTAGTGAAATCCTCTTCCTTTTGAATAGGTGAATAATCATTAATACGAACCTATTTGTATGCTCAGTAAACTTCTTGAGGGAATTATCTAGAGAAACAAATGGATCATAAAGAGTACTAGATCGCAACTGCTCATGTGATTCTTCTAGAGAAGGATTTGGGTCATCATAGGGAGTACTAGATCGCATCTGCTTTAGGTATCCCTCCAAGACAAATAACTCGAATTTTGCTCATTTTCATGTCCATATGACGGGTTTATGTACGAATAGTAATTGGGATTACCTTGGTATGAGTAATAACCTCCAAAAGGTTGGTGGTGGTCCCGAATACTATCCACACCATGTTGGTTGTACGGAGAATGTCTATTTTGAAATTCAGTCAGATATTCATTGTATTGGTCCTCATAATACCAGTTCGACATTTTATAACAAAAACTTTATAATATAATTACAAAAACAAACTCTAAAAATAAATACTACTGGAAGGGGTTCTAAACAAACACAAACAAGGATGACTCGACCAAGAAAACCTACTGAATCTAGCAAGGCTCCACTTAGATTGTTTCTAGACCAGCTTCTAGTCTCCCAAAATGCGATTAGTTACAGTTTTAGCAAACCTCGATGAACCGATCCGAATTAGATTAAGTCGATTGAGATAAGCATGATAATCTCTATGGATCTTGAATAACCCTACCTATTTGGCAAACGTTTCCTTGGGTTACAAGGTGGCACAAACCAACTTAAAACTAATCTTCCTGATCCTTGAGTTAGGCTAACAAAGTAACCAATAAAATCCTTTTGAATGATTCTCGTTACCCTATCGGTCTCTTTCTAGTAAAATTTTAAGGATTAGGTTCGCGTTTGGTAACGTGTTCCTAAAGCGGGTAAGAAGGAAACGGTGATGAAATCCGAGTTCTTTTCTTGTATGGCCAGTTCTTGCCCTTTACTAGAAAAGTAAATCCGTATTCAGGTCCGCAGGATATATGCACACGAAGGAGTCCAGAAAACCCACTGAAACGGGATTCGTGGGTGGTTAGAGTCTTACCTCCCGTTTCAGACGGGCGATGAACCATTGGAGTCGACTCAGGCCACTGAATCCTATGTCAGTGTACGGCCCCGAGGGGCTGAGACAATATCGTAATTGTCGTCCTTCCCTGTTGCAGTTTATATTTAATAATACCCTTCCGTAGGGTTTAAAAAATAATAATGTCCAAAAGTCTCAAAAAAGATAAAGTCCAAAGTCCAAAGAAAAAGACTAAAAATAAAAGAAAAATTACAAAATAATAAAAGATTTCCTAATACAATTTTCTGAAAAATAAAAATAAATAAAACCCAAAAAATTAAATAAAATTAAAAATAACTAAATAAAATAAAATAAATTTGTCTTCCTTTTCCGTTCTTTTCGATTTATCTTTGACTCTAAGTCTTTAATCAATCAATATAATCTTTGGCTCCAATTTCGTTTTGATCCAAAACCTGTAATACAAAGAAAAATACCAAAGAAACGTAAAATAGAACAAATAATAAAAAAATAATAATAAAAATCTATTTAAACTAACTAAACTAAAAACTAAACCAAAAAACAAATATAAAAACAAGTCCCCGACAGTGCTAAAAATTGATGTGTTTTAGAATAGTGGTAAATAAGATTCAAACTCTCGAACTAGTGAAGATTGATTTTAGATTTAAAAAATGATTTTAAACTAGAAAATATACACAAAAAATGATATTCATAAATACTGAGGTTATGGATTTCACTATTAACCACTTTTAATTGATTCCAAAAATAATAATTCTAAACAATTCTAGCTCAAATAAGTAACTCTAATTTTTGCCAAAGATGGAATTTTAAAATATCAATTGTAAATCACAAGCATGGCTCGTCAAAAGCTATAGGTCCCAACATAAACCATCAAATAAAATCATAATCAATTAAGAAAAATCACAATTTCAATTAAAATAAATGTAAAAGTCATAAAAGAATTATTAAAAGTTACCAATTAATCATAGAAAAATGGCTTCCTCCTTGCCCCAGTGATAGAGTTTAGCTTATCTTGTTCAAAACACCCTCAAAAGATCGGTACATAGCTCAAAAAGTTTTTGAAAGATAAAAAAATAGTAACACATATGTTTTGCAACAGTATAACGGCATTGTGAACCACTGTTCTCACGGTTACAGAAGAAAAGTTTTTCTGCTGAAGATAAACGTTGATGTTGTGAAGATATCTGTTGCAGATGGGTTGAAGAAACCGTAGCAGCTGAAGATAAATGTTGCAAAGATAAAGATATTCGTTGCAGATGGGTTGAAAAAACCGTCGCCTATTCCATATTCTTGACGTCTTCAACAACAACATAAACAATTTTATTCTGTTTTCTTCCTGAGCCTCCGCCATGCGATTTATGTTGTTATCTTTGCTATTTATAGGCTTAGGAAACCCTAATAACTTATCCTTAACCGATAAGGACTACGAATCTCTCCAAAACCAACTCGAAATCGTATTTATCTTTACTTTGATATCCAAACTTTTTCCGGCTGAAACAAGGATTTACCAGCTTGTTTTACGCTTGAAATCCTTGTATTTGACGTGTGTTGGTCCTGTTATGGATACTGCTTCAAGTTGGATAGCTTTGAAACTCTTAAAAACCACAAAAAAATTGGATTTCTAAATTCAGTAAACCTTCACGTGTTGAGAATATTTGTTCCCGCCAAAATCGAAATTTTTTAATTAAAAGGGGATGCCCCTATCCAAAGATAGGTCCCTTTAGCAGTTGTCCTTGGATGCCTTTAGAAAATTTCCCGGGTGCCTTTATCACTTTTTGAGCCGATTTTTCCACAAATACATAAAATAACTCAATAAGTACAAATCGAGCACAGAGAATTGAGAACAATTTAGACATAAAATTTTGTCTATCATCCTCGATGAAAGATGCTACCATCATCGTAAAGGAGATAACGAAAGATACTACCATCACCGTGTACCAAATATGGATTGCCTCCCATAGAGCGCTAAGTTTAAAGTCTTCAGCCAAACCAAGAAAAGATTAGTCACAAATTACAAATCATATAACAACAATCAAAATAATTGCGGATCCTTAAAGTCAACCGAGTTCGAATCACAAAGTTGACAACCACGAAGTATATGAAAGTGGTGGTCATTCTCATGAAAATGCGTCGATTCAGATTTCCTAAAATAATTAGGCTTAGTTCCAATATTCAATATCTGACATTTGAAATTCATATGTTCCCACATTTGGTAAATAAAAATCTGGTGGGACAACAAAGTCAATTATGGTATTATTGCCAAGGTAAACCACATCAACCAAGGATAGGTTTCTAACAACTGAATTTATTTTTGGACATAATTAGGCCTGGGGAAAAGTGTATGAAGATAATCTCTTAAAAAGGTAGAGGCATATATATCAATTCCCAAGTGAGGGACTTTAAGCAGGGCTACTTGAAAATCACAAGAATCATCGGTACCCCTAAACTTAGAGTAGGCATTACTCTCATATTGACCAAAAACTATTGGTTGGGTTCTAATGTCCCTACGCTCATATTCTTCTGAGGACTGGTTACCCAAATGATCCAAAAGAACATCATCATCAAACTCATACAATGGGTTATCCAAGGTGTTCCTAAAATCCTCTTCTTCTAAATCAGTGATCTCAAGAGGTTCATCTCATTCATATAATGGATAGTTAAACACACTGCTCTGTAAAGGATCATGAATAGTCCCAAACTTTATGACAACATCCTTACTCATATTTAAAATCTCTACGAGTCAATCATCTTCATCAGAAACTATTATTTTTGAATCGTTAGACCATCATCGTTCCGCTAAACCATCATCGTCTTCATAATAATAAAGAAATATTTCACAATCTTTAACAATGGTACTTATTAGGATTAGAACTAGAAACACCATTATTATCATGAAGCTCAATTGGTGTAAAAATTTCATGATCATTATAACTACGAATTTCAAATTCCTCATCACTACTATCTTCATTTATCAAAATAATGCAAGAAAAAGCTTATCTATTGATCGGGCTCAGCTTATTTGAAGTTAGTGAAACATGGGCTTACTGAGAAAAGAAAAGCTAACTGAGGATAAAGAGTTCAGGCTTCTAAAATCACCGTCATTTAAAATAAAAAAATGTAAACAAAGATCAGTACAAATTTGATCAGTTTGTAAATTTGAACTAGAGAAAGTGAAGCACTAAAACTTATGACAGATTTAAAGTGAACATACAAAGGCTAAGAAGAAAAAGAATGAGATTCCAGGCAAGTAGCCATGATCTGCTTGAGAAAGTGGTTTTCTTCTCTTAGAGATCTAGTATAAACCAACATTATATCCCTTGATGTCATCTTACTAGAGTTGTTTGTAGACTTTTGAGACCCACCACTATTGAAGATAAGGAAGAGATCAAAGAAGAGAGTAAACTGTATGAACAATATGCTTTCGCATGAGCGTTTCTTCTTGGAAATCACTTCAGTGGTTCACCACCTCCGCTTAGATTAATCTATTTAGTTGATTAATTGGTATCGACACATGATACAACATGTATACAAACTGTAACTTGAACGATATTTCAAACAAAGTTAGAATCAACAAATTGCGATACTAGCATACCATAAATGTGAATTAGAATTTCAAGTAGTGGCGATCGGCGAATGGTAGGGTGCAGGTAATTTTGAGATTGATAATGCATGATTCATGTTGAATAATTCTTTTAAACATTCGCATTATAGGTAACCCTGTACGAAGGAGCTTGGTTATATAGGACAAGTTTAAGTCTAAAGGAGCTGCAGAAAGGCTACAAGAGATGGGATTAATTCTCAAAAGGCTCTGAAAAATGCAGTGCAAGGAGATTTACTCTATGTAAACAAGGAGATTATTAACATACCAATAAAGCATACACAAAACAAGCAGTACAGGTTATCACCTTAATAAAAATCCACCAACGCTAAACAAGACCATAAAGGCCATCCTTCCAAGAAAACTCCAATGTAATGAGAAAATCTACCTGAAAACAAATGCGTCAGGATGCATGTCTAAGAGCATGGGACTTTAAAAATCTCTTATAATTTAGACCACGTAGGATTTTTAAGGTTTTAATAACAAAATCATTTTAAAGGGAAATGTTAAAAGTGAATGTGAGATAAAGTAAATGGTAGTTACTTAGAAATCTGTTCTGGTTTTAGAAGTTCTAGTAGAGGATGTAAACATCCTGGTCATTAATATCCAAGGTTAGGATGAAAGACTTAGTTTTGCAATCAAGCTTTCAAAAAGTCCCAAACGAATGAATTTTATACACCTACCCATCTAAATAAATTAGAAGGTTTTATGGTCGGAGAAGATTTTTTTTTACCTCCTAAAATTAAGGAAAGTTTGATTCCACATCTATAAAAAGAGGGTTACACATAGGATCCATTACCATCGGAGATGCTTTAAGTATTTAATGATTATTTGATAAATTAGAGATATAAAAAAGGAAAAAAAATTGACTCACCTTCAAAACAGTTCTGGTGATAAGAAGTTGATCCATGGGAAGTATCCTAAATACTCCATCCGTCCCTGGAAAAAGATACTATCACTTTTTTTATTGAAATGAAAATTTGATGGAAAAAATCTTAAATCCTAGGTGCCATGCTATTTTAAAACATTTACCTCTTGCATTGGAGATGCTCTAACTGTTTTAAAGGTGAGTTAAAAAACTTTTTTTTAATCGCTAAAATGAAAAAGTGATAATATATCTTTCCTAATAACGGAGGTAGCATTGTTTAACAACCTAACAAACAAAAAGAAACTCAAAACCATATCCAACATAAAACAATTAGAATTCTTTACGAACACCCCGCAAAAGGTATTGGAAATAACGGTCTCTTTCCTTCATCTTTAGGAGTCGATCCAAATCAACTTCTCGTTCTTTAAGCTTTCTCAATATCTCTATACACTATGGATATGTATTTGACTTTAGACATTGTTTATGCCAAAAAATCCTTTCAGCTAAACAACCAATCAAACTC